>ML663568.1:3108170-3217727 GCA_007570785.1 Antilocapra americana | reverse complement strand
ATAAGCAAGGTGAAAAGACAGCCTTCAGAATGGGAGAAAATAATAGCCAATGAAGCAACAGACAAACAATTAATCTCAAAAATATACAAACAACTCCTGCAGCTCCATTCTAGAAAAATAAACAACCCAATTAAAAAGTGGGCCAAAGAACTTAACAGACATTTCTCCAAGGAAGATATAAAAATGGCTAACAAACACATGAAAAGATGCTCAACATCACTCATTATCAGAGAAATGCAAATCAAAACCACAATGAGGTACCACTTTACACCAGTTAGAATGGCTGCCATCCAAAAGTCTACAAGCAATAAATGCTGGAGAGGATGTGGAGAAAAGGGAACCCTCTTACACTGTTGGTGGGAATGCAAACTAGTACAGCCACTATGGAAAACAGTGTGGAGGTTCCTTAAAAAGCTGCAAATAGACCTGCCATATGACCCGGCAATCCCACTGCTGGGCATATACACGGAGGAAACCAGAATTGAAAGAGCCGCGTGTACCCCAATGTTCATCGCTGCATTGTTTACAATAGCCAGGACATGGAAGCAACCTAGATGCCCATCAACTGACGAATGGATAAGAAAGCTGTGGTACATATACACAATGGAATATTACTCAGCATTAAAAAAAATTCATTTGAAGCAATTCTACTCAGATGGACTAAACTGGAGCCCATTATCCAGAGTGAAGTAAGCCAGAAGCAAAAACAACAATACAGTATATTAACGCATATATATGGAATTTAGAAAGACAGTAACGAGAACCCAACATGGGAGACAACAAAAGGAACGCAGATGTATAGAATAGATTCATGGACTTTGTGGATGAGGGTAAGGGTGGGATGATATGGGAGAAGGGCATTGAAGCATGTTAATTGTCATGTGTCTAATCAATTGCCAGCCCAGGATTGATGCTCGGGACTGGTGCAGCGAGATTTCCCGGGGGGGAGGGAGGAGGGAGGGGGGTTCCGGAGGGGAAGCATATGTAAACCCATGGTGATATCATGACATTGTATGGCAAAAACAATTAAAAAAGACAAAAAGAAAAAAAAAAAAGAAATCCTTTGCATTCCTATACACTGACAATGAGAAAAGAAAAAGAGAAATTAAGGAAACAATTCCATTCACCATCGAAACAAAAAGAATAAAATACTTAGGAGTATTTCTACCTAAAGAAACAAAAGACCTATATATAGAAAACTATAAAACACTGATGAAAGAAATCAAAGAGGACACAAATAGATGGAGAAATATACTGTGTTGATTGATTTGAAGACTCAATATACTGAAAATGAGTATACTACCCACAGCAATCTATAGATTCAATGCAATTCCTATCAAGCTACCAGAGGTCTTTTTCAGAGAACTAGAACAAATAATTTCACAATTTGTATGTAAATACAAAGAACCTCGAATAGCCAAAGCAATCTTGAGAAAGAAGAATGGAACTGGAGGAATCAACTTGCCTGACTTTAGGCTATACTACAAAGCCACGGTCATCAAGACAGTATGGTACTGGCACAAAGACAGAAATATAGATCAATGGAACAAAATAGAAAGCCCAGAGATAAATCCATGCACCTATGGACACCTTATCTTTGACAAAGGAGGCAAGAATATACAATGGAGAAAAGACAATCTCTTTAACAAGTGATGCTGAGAAAACTGGACAGCCACTTATAAAAGAAACTAGAACACTTTCTAACACCATACACAAAAATAAACTCAAAATGGATCAAAGATCTAAACATAAGACCAGAAACTATAAAACTCCTAGAGGAAAACATAGGCAAAACACTCTCCGACATAAACCAAAGCAGGATCCTCTATGACTCACCTCCCAGAATATTGGCAATAAAAGCAAAAATAAATAAATGGGACCTAATTAAAATTAAAAGCTTCTGCACAACAAAGGAAATTAAAAACAAGGTGAAAAGGGAGCTTTTAAGTAACTACTAATGTTTTATTTCTTAAGCTGGGAGGTAGGTTTATGAGTCTTTGTTATAGAAGTCTTTTGTATGTCCAAAATATTTGAATAAATTTTAAGAAGAAAAGCAAAAACAACTCTTTTTCCACTACTTGTTGCTGGGGATTGAAATGTCCAAGCTTAATATGAAACCATAATGGTTTATATTCAAATTACTGTGCTCCTAGAAGAAAAGTCCTTTTCCACATTCCGAATGCTTTATTAATTTCTATCTGTACAAAAAATATTACATAGATCAAGTTGAATAGACCTATAGCAATGCCTACCACTAGAGTGCGAAAGTTGGAACAGCTGGTGGAATGCTAGAAAGAGTAAATTCTAACTTTCCTCTGAGCAGTGGTTTAAAAGTTGTCACCCGGTCTATTAATACTTCAGATTGGGAAATGAAATAGGATTAATGTCAAACTGATTCTGCTTGAAGTGCAGCTGTTCCAATAAGAAAATGCTTGTAAGTGCTTACTCCATGCCAAGCACTGTTCTAATCTTACTGGATCAGATGATGGATTAATGTTAATAGGAATTTACAGTAATCCTATGAGGTAGGTACTATTATTACCTTATTTTACTGATACAGGAAGACAATGTATTTAATCAAAATCACAAAGCTTGCAAAAGTCAGACCCAAGATCACAATCAGGTGGTCCATCTCCAGGGCTCGTAGTATCTTCTAGCAGTTCTTAACATAAGATGTTGACTCAATAAAAGAAAAGACCTTGCTAATAACTGAAGCTTCTCTCAAATATACAAAATTTTTCTCAAAAATTCCTACTATATTCTCAAATATAGTAGGAATTGCCTTTTGGTTGAGAGTTCCACATATTTAGAAGAATTCAAATAGGATTGAAAAAAGAAACTCACTGTTAAAAAAAGTCATTCTAAGTCCTTGCAACAAGAAGCACGATCCCTGGATCAGTAGCATCACTGGGGCATTTATTAGAAATGCAGGATCTTGGCCTCATCCCAGATCTACTGAAACAGAACCTTCATTTTAACAAGCTCCCCCAGGGGAGAAGGGCTAATCTAGATCCAGGTTTTCAATCATTAGCTTGAAGGTTCCCATGTCACATCCCAAACATACTAAATCAGTATTTCTAGATTTTTTTTAATCTGTATTTAACAAATGCTCTCAATTGCTTCGGATGAGCGGTCGGATTTGGAAGTCAATGGTCAGGTGAGCTTTAAAAGGCCCCTCTATATCTCAGATGGTAGAGAATCTGCCTACAATGCAGGAGACGTGGGTTCGATCCCTGAGTCGGGAAAATCCCCTGGAGAAGTAATGGCAGCCTACTTCAGTATTTCTGCTTGAAAAATCTCAAGGACAGAGGAGCCTGGAGAGTTCCAGTTCATGGGGTCGCCAAGAGTCGGAGGAGACTGAAGAGCTAACACGTTCATTTCACTTTCCCATCTCTGAAAGGGGATGATTCTGGGTTTCATCTTTCCATCTTCCAGGCAGGGTCCAAGTCAGAGCGGGCAGAGGAGTGATCTCCCAGTCACCTACTGCTAACCTGAGAATTACACCCTGACAAGATTGGTATATCCTGTCATTTGCAAGGCTTAGATCATGAAGCCAAGGCCTTTACTTTATCAAATACCACATCAGACAATGGAACACACATGCTTATGAGGCTCCCTCATCTGACAGGGCAAAGAGATGGAACCCTGATATAACAGACTTGCTATGACTTCATCAGGGTTCAGAGGCAGATTCTTCCCCCTGCTCCCTTAGGTGGGGAGAGATGCTACTCACAAACCACAGGCAAAAATGGGCCTGCTGTTTTTCCTTCAGAATATGAAGGGATGTTTCAGAGCTTCCCACACTCAATACATTAGGCTGAAGTTAAAGGCTGTCTGTGGGCCTGCCCCTTATTCCCAGATGAGTCAGTCCATATGTCTGACCCCATGTCACATTAGCCCCTCCTCGCACTGGAAACTCCATTCCACTTTCAAGAAACAAAAATAAATTTGAAATGCTCCACTCTACATTTTCCCTGTTCCTTTCTTTTTATAATAAAAATTTTTAAATTTACTCAGGATTGTCCATTGTTAGCATCTAGTCATATTTGCTTCAAGTATTCTTGAATGGAAAACTCTCATGCCAGGTCTCAGAACCCAGACAGCACGCTAGCTAGCCTTGCCTCTCTTACCCAGTCTCCTGCAACAGGTCCCCCTTCCTCTTCTTTGCCCAGTTCTTACCCTTTCATACACGCTCCATGAATCTGTTCACATCCTTCCACTGTTCCAATCAGTAGGTATTAAATGTAATGGTATTAAATGCAACTAGAAATTATAAACAGCCAATTAATCCTATAATTACTTGCTTGTCTGGCTCCCCTGCTAGATTGTATGCTCCCAGGCAGGCCTGGGGCCATCATATTCAGCTTCAGTCCCAGGATCTAAAACAGAGTGGGATGTGCTGGGTGCCAAGTAAATATTTTTTGAATAGATGAATAATTGAGAGAATAATTTTTAAAAATAGATGAATAACCCAAGTGAAATTAGGAGGAGAAACCCGTTGGGAAGAGAACCACTGAATATTTCCAAGAGCCAAGTAGTAACACTGAATATACAACAGGACCAGATTCTGAAGCCAGACTTCTAGGTTTGAATCTGGGCTCTATCCCTTTCTAGCCTTGTGATTTGGGGCAAGTTTCTTAAATTCATTTTGCCCCAATTTCCTCTTATAACAAAGTGATAATAGGGGACTTTCCTGGTGATCCAGCGGCCAAGACTATGTGCTCCCAATGCAGGGGGCCCAGAATCGATCCCTGGTCAGGGAACGAGATCCCATATGCAGCAACTAAAGATCCCATATGCCACAACTAAGGCCCAATAGCCAAATAAATACTTTTTTAAAAGTGAAAACAATAGTGCTTTCCTCAGAGGACTGCTATGACAATCAAATGAGTTTACATACTTAAGGACTTGGTATCTTGTACATGGATATCATTGTATATGCATCTGTTGTGTTGTTTTGTTATCTGTGCATCTATTCTGTTCTTATTTGTGGAGATAATGAACACTGAGCCCACATCAAACTCTCCCAGATCAGAATTGCATTTGAAGGATCACAGAGTGTGTCAACTGTCAAACTCAACTTGGGCCTTAAGGACAGAGCAGCAACTTGGCAAATGAACACAATGCGGGCATTTTGGCAGTTGGAAAAGAGACAAGAAATGCTAGGGGAAAAAAAGGAAAAGCTACATAATAATTATGTGGAGTCATATATGTGAATGAAAAGAAAAGCTGCTTAGGGGCAATGACAAGACAAATGACCAAAAAAATCACATGAGTTTTGTTTGGTATTTAGCTTTATTCATACTAATAAAAAATAAATAAATAAATAAATAATAAAATAAAACACAATTACTAACACACACAAAAAAACGATTTTTTTAATGTGGGCCATTTTTTAAAGCCTTTATTGAATTTTTGTTACAATCTTGCTTCTGTTTTATGTTTTGGTTTTTCAGCCACAGGTCACATGGGATCTTAGGCCTCCAACCAGGAACTGAACTCTCAGCTCCTAAACTGGTAGGTGAAGTTCCAGCCCCTGGACCACCAGAGAAGTCCCTATTAATGTCCTTTTAAGGCTTCCCAGTGGTGCTAGTGGTATAGAACCTATGTGCCAATGCAGGAGACATAAGAGACCCGAGTTATGTTCTTATCTACTCCTCGGTCAGGAAGATTCCATGGAGAAGGAAATGGCAACCCACTCCAGTCTTCTTGCCTGGAGGATCCCATGGACAGGGGAGCCTGGTGGCTACAGTCCGTGGGGTCACAAAGAGTTGGATATGACTGAAGCTGCTTAGCATGCAAAGCGATTCTGAACGCCCCGAGATTCCCGAAATCTTACACGGTCCTGAGCCAGGCCTCCTGAGGTGGGTGGAGGGGATTCTGACACTGGGAGTCGTGGCTGCCTCTTCACCTCCGGCACTGCCTCATCTCTACAGGAAAGGCTGAGTGACTGGGCCTCACATCTCTCAGTCATGACTTCTTCATAGATTTCAGTTTCTGCCTAATGTATTTTTCTGGGTCTAGATTCCATGATAAATGTGAAGAAATAGTGAGTGAAAAAGAGGTGCTTGTCAGGAAAACTTACTAAAGAATAACCAGTTGTCAAGACTCAGCCATCCCCTAGCTAAAATGAACTAGAATCAAATCTCTAATTGGAATCAAATAAATTAGCAAAAATTTCTCCATAGACACAGTGTCTCTCATCAGGAAACCATCTTAAGCAATGAAAAAAAGATTTATTTTATTGCCAAGGGAAATATCATCAAATTCCAGCATGACGACTATATTTTCACCAGGGGACACATATTTTTTTTTCTATTAGCTGAAGCTCCTCCAATACAATATTCTGCTCTTGCCTTTGAAGGGAAAAGAATATATTCTCATTAAATTTCTGTTTACTTGGAATGTAAGATGTGGGCAGAGAGAAGGGATTTTTAGTCAGGTGTTTACCATAAGAAAATCTCAGTCTTATTCCCCAATGGCCATTCCAAGCTCCTGTGGCCAATAATGCCTTCAGTTAAATCCACTCTTAGAAAATGGTGATGGAAACACATTAGAATAAGTCGTTGGCTGCCTCTTCACCATATTGAAGGAACCACAGAGAATCATGTTTGCCTCCCTAAATTGTTCCTATCTCTTTCATTCATGCAGTGATACGTAATAAATTTTTACTAGGTATTTCAAACAGTGAAAGATTTTATCTGCAAATAAAAGTTGGCTCCAAGCTGGTATAAAAGTCTTAGCGCCACTATTGGGTCGGGGCACCCTGCTACGGCTCTCTTGTTTTCTTCCTATTTCAGTCATGGGCTGTTTCCTTCGGTAGGGGCACCACAGCCAGTTTTTGCCCTCCCACAGAGAACTGGGGCAGGGGCACACCCAAATGGAAGAAAATTCAACTGATACTGAAGTGGTTGAGGGGAATTTGTGCAGTAAAAGGTCCTTATGACTGATGGGAGAGAAGCCACCCAAGGGAACGCTCACTGTGGACAGTGAGAATGCAGAGTAAATGAAGAAGATGGCAGGGTACTCAGCTCAGGTTCCTATCTGTAAATAAGATAAAGACTCTGGGGGATACTTCTGAAGGCTTGCATGTGGGGAGAAACAGAATCTAGAGTGTTAGTGTGACTAACACTAACCTCTGAGACAGATTCTTGTTCTGCCTGGAATCTTCAGGGATCCTTGTAATACACTTTCATCACTCTCAGTCAACTGACAGAGGTTTTGTCCTTATACCCAAGGAACCTGCTTGGCTGACACTATATGACTACCCCCAACAAAGTGAGATCTCAAACCCGAGAAAACACTAGCAAATGTATGTGCCAGGCATTGAGATCCATGCTTTACATGCATTATCTCACAAGATCTCCACCATAATTCTGAGACAGTTTGGCAATATCCTCATTTCTTGAAGTGAGGAGCCTGAGGCTCTGGCAAGGTAAGGACTTTGCCTGAAGTTATCCAAAGAGCAAGTGATAGAGCTGGGGCACAAATCCAGACTGTCCAACAGTTCGTGGTTTTAACATCATGAGCTAATACACCTCATCATGTGTACTTTATTTAAACCCACGATAACCTCTCCTGGAGATTGGAAGAAAAATTGATGAACTTGTCTTAATGACATTGCTGATGCCAAGTTTACCTGTCTTGGGAGTCCAAACATTTAACCACTGTGCTTAAAGAATACAGAAGTGGCTCTCCTAAATGGCGCAGAGCTCAGTTCTCTTAGGACACATCTTTTCCAAGAATATTGGTGGTGGAGGGCAGTTCATGTCTTTTAAGGGCACAGAGGTGCCTGTAGTGCAAAGTATTTGTGTTTCCTACCCGTCAAAATCAGATGGTTTCCACAAGATCCTACTGGTCTGTCTTTGGAATTCATTCCCTACAGAACACACGCAGCCTGGGGGAGATTTAGTTAACAAAAACTCAATCCTCCTGATGTTTTAAGGTTTATTTTATTATTATTTTAACTAATTATTTGCCTTGGTTATTCCTCATTTGACAGCAGTTCAGCTGATGGAGAAAGACACTTAGGAGAAGGAATGACCTGGCTAGCAGGCAGACCATTGTATCTGAAATAAAAATCAATTGCCCACCATGCAGATTGCAGAAGAAGCTGCAAATAAAATTACTGTAAATTTAATTAAAACATTCCAGTCAAGTCCATACATTTGGTATTGATTACCTGGCCTGCAATTTCAGGGAGTTAATTAACAGCCTGAGCCTGGACAACAAGTGAAAGCTGGAGCAGGAACTGGTTGTCCTAGCAACAGGTAGGCGAAAGCAGCTCACAGATTAAATGGGAGGAAATACAGAATCTCAGTGAATTAGACTTGAATGCAATGACTGAAAAATACGAAGAGGGAACTTAAACTCAAAACCCACTTTATGAACACGAGTCATTGTGTGTTTCTAATTGGGCCAGAATGGAGTGTTTGGACCGAAGGATGGGATGACTGAATGGGAAGGCTGAAGATGGGGTTCATTTCATATACTCTGTTATGAGAGGACCTCCTCAGCATTGCTGGCCCAGGGCACTGACTCCTGCAAGAATTCATTTGAAGAAAAAAAAAAAGGCCATTATGAATAATCTCCTAGATCCGTAACTAGAGTCGATCTGTTTTCCCTTCCCCGCAACAAGGCATCCTATGGGAAGAAAGCACATTTGAGGGGGGTGGTTAATAGGGTAACCACCATGGAAACTGCTCCTGTACCCTGTGCTAATACACATGCCCTTGACCACTGCCTGGGTGTGCGCCCAGGGCTCTCTCCTTCGCTCTCCTGTGTGCTAGAGGTTTTATTTATTTATTTATTTTCAGAAAAGAAACACATCTCTGCATTTGGTGGCATCAGCAGAGGATAACCGATGACTGTGGTCCCTAACAAAAATTAGGGACCATGCATTTATAAAGAGATGATGTCACTTATATTAGGAACTAAATCCCACCTCTACCATCTACTCTCTCCCCCACCCACCCTAGAACACACACACACACACCCTATTCTCAGATGCCTGAAAGTTCTTTACTGAGTCTAGTATTCTAGCTTAGAGTTTTGCATCCTCTTAAACTTCAAATAACTTTGGGAGAGGTGACACAAGTATGATGATGATGATGATGATTAATAAAAATTTTCCTAGTTATCTAGTATCTGCCACATGCCAAGAATGATGCCAGGTGCTTTCCTATATGTTGCTTTATTTGATATTCAAAACAAACTCTAAGAAACAGGGAGTTTAACACTGAAGAAATTGAGGTGGTAGACGGCACAGATTTCTCCAAAGTCTGTGTTCTTTCCACTATGCAAGCACTTTTTCAGCTTTTGCTAAGTAACCCCTCACCAATCCCCCTTTTAAAAAACTGAAACAGAATCCTATGTGGCAGTGGCACTCAGACTTATAAACTAGGTAAATGCAGAGAGAGCATGGCAACAAAACTCACCTAACTCAGCTGCTGCACACAGACCCCAGCCTCACAGAGGCCCCTGAGACTCCTCTACAGAGGCGAGGCCTTTGGGGACACGGTGGTGATGGCCCTGGACGCCATCCTGACCTCCCTGCTCAGCAGAGAGGAGTCAGTTCACCGCCTGCCTCTCCCTCCCTTGTGCCACTCCCGTGGAATCCCAGCCAGTGCTGTAGGTCTTGACTTTTTCCTCACTGGGGATTATCAATAAACAAACACATAATCAAAAGAAAAAGACAGAGATTCTATTCCAAACTGTATTTTAGCTGACCTTGGAGAGCATTTTTATGGATTTGATTTACTTTCCTAATCTCATTTAAACTTGAGTCGACATTAACTGGCTCTCCTTCCACATGTCATTGTAACAATGCTTGCCTTTAACTCCTGTACTCTTATATTTGTTAACAAACATATTGAAAAGGAAATGCTATGTGCTCACCATAAATTTAAAGGACTAAAGTTCTTTTCTAATATGCATTCACATAACTACAATAGAGGATCGGTCCATTACCACTTAAACAAACGACCAGTGGTTTGTGTACTAGGCTCTGAGCAAAGCTGGAAACATTAGAAACTTTCATCTCTAGATTATTTCAAGAACCTCTTCCAGCTCTGCCCTCTTGGAATCTAAACTTCTACTGCAATATGATAAGGGAGATGTCTGAGGAGCATGCAAGGGGACAGAGGGATGTCCAAGGCAGCTGAAGGGAGTCAGGCAGACCACAGCTACCTATGGTGGAGATGGCCAGAGGCAAAGGAAGTCTGCCAGGTGGGAACACAACCACCTAAGTTCTGTTAGCTACTCACTGAACACCTAAAGTCCCTATCTGCCCTTGGGATTCCTGCCACCCCAGAGAGCTGAATGACAAGCAAACACAAGGATCATTAGGTCCATCCCTACACATGGGCTCCCAGTGTGTACACATTATATTACTCAGTCACGTCTGACTCTTTGTGACCTCATGGACTGTAGCCCACCAGGCTCCTCTGTCCCTGAAATTCTTCAGGCGAGAATACCCGAGTGGGTGCCATTCCCTTCTCCAGGGGAGCTTCCCTACCCAGGGATCGAACCCAGGTCTCCTGCACTGCACACAGATCCTTCATCATCTGAGCCACCAGGGAAGCCTGGGAAGACACAGGAGCTATGCAGATTCTATACAAGGTCCTCCTCTGCTCATGCCCACTGCTATCTTCTACACAAGGCTGCTTTTCTGTTCACAAAGTATACTCACATATGTTATTACTTCTATGAGACAAGGAGGTATCTGATGCTCATTTTGCCACTGAAGAGACTAAGCCTTATAAAAGGAAACGAGCCACACCAGACATGTCAACCTTCAAACTCAGTCCTGTTTTCCTCCAGGCTGCAGCTGCTTCTACATGCTACAGGCTACACAAAATTCTGATCTCTGAACTCAACGACCACCTTTCACAAATGTCATTTTTTTAAAAAAGTTTCTCTAGGGAGTTTGACTGAGATGTAGGAATTGTTCCAGTTCCTGGGGACAGGGATGCACAGAATGGACTGTTTCCCCCATCGCTGAGGGTGGTTTTGATGCATTCGGCCAGTGAGCCACACTCTGAATGTCACTGTCCTACAAGGTTCTAGGAAGGAGCATGGGGTCCTGGGAGTTAAAACACCAGACCTGCCACATTCTTCCCTCAGCTTGTTTCTTCCTATGTGGTTGAACCCATCATGTCAGGACCCAGAAGTGTCTTCCAGCTTCCCATTTCAGGACTCTGCAGCCTCGCCTGTGTTTGGAGTGGACTGTCAAGTACGTTAACTGGCATAGCATAAACGCCTCCTCTCTTTACACTTCACAGGCAAATAGAGTGTGTATATTTATTTGACATGAGGGTAGGGGTGGGTGGGGTGTGGGAGAAGGTCCTCTAGAATCAAATGGCCTTCATTCAAAATCTGGACCTCACCTTTATTAACTATGTGAATATGGGCAAGTTAGTTAATGTTAACTTTTCTAAAACTGTTTCTTCAACTATAAATAGGAAAAAAAACCATTCAAATGACTGAAGATCAAATGAGATGAAATCTAAGAGAACTAATACAATACCTGGCTTGTGATGAATGCTCAAAAAAAAAATACCTGTTATGAGGATGACTAAGATATTTTTGTTCTCTGCTCCAACTCTGCCAAGTCCTCTCTGGAGTTTAGAAAAGAAGCAAAGAACAGGCAGTACAGCCTCTGAGGAGCAGGCTATATGTGTGGACAGCCCCCTACACACACAGGTGTTCAGTTCAATCTTTCCTAATAAGACAGCCATTAGATTCGAGATGGCATGGAGTTATGTTTTAGGAGACAGGCAGAGGGAAGAGGAGTCCAGAGGCCCTCAGCTCTAATTCTCCAGCCCAAGGCCACCATCCAACCACCAGTGGGCCTTCCCCACCTGTGTGTTTTATCAGCCTATAAAATGGCATGAGGTTTCTTGAGCTGCAATTAGGAGAGCACATACAGACCAGTATCTCTGTGTGGAACCTCATTAACATTGGTGATAAAGTGAAGGTCAGCTGTCTTTATAAGGACAAGAAGTGAAGAACCTTAAACCCAGAAAGCCAGGAGGCTAATGAGAAACAGAACTTTCAGCGCTAGGGATGAAATGTGGGAATCTGTCTGGAGGGCATGAACTCATCAGGAGCATGCCAAAATTCACTGAAAAGAATGCATAAAACACAAATATTTATAAAGATCTAAAGTTCAGAGGCTTCCAAAGAAAATGAAAAGAAATACAACAAACCTGTATAGGATACTAAACCAAAACAGAGATCCTACCTCTCATTATACAAATTTTTCTAAGTATCTACTATACTTCAAGAATATTGGAAAGGGAGAAACACATCCTTTAATTAAATAAAATTAAATTAAAACCCCACATCCTGCTACTATTCATTATTCTGTGTCTCGTCATCCCATTTATCTAGTAACTACTAAGTTTCTCCAAGCTTCTCAATACTCCCAGAGGTGTGAAACTGATGGGGGTTGTTTCAACTGCCCACTACATATTTCCCTTAGGATGAAACAGCACGTGCCCACAGCCAGGAGTTGGGCAGTGAATCATCTGAGTGTGTTCTGTCTCCATGCTCACAGGAATGGTCTATTCTGTGCTGTACTCAGACGTTCAGTTGTGTCTGACTCTGTGATCACATGGGCAGTAGCCCGTCAGGCTCCTCTGTGTATAGGATTTCCCAGGCAAGAATACTGGGGTAGGTTGCCATTTCCTCCTCCAAGGGATCTTCCTGACCCAGGAATCAAACCCATGATTACTGCATTGCAGGTGGATTCTTTACTGCTGAACCACTGGGGAAGCCTGGAATGGTCTATAATGGGCACATAGACACAGCCTGGTCAGAGCCCTGCTCTGGGGCTTTTTCACTGGAGATGCTGATCTGACTTCTCTTTATTCTGTGGTCAGGGAGATATGGGACTCTGTCTCTGTGGCTGTCACAGGACTACATCCCCCAGCTGGTAGAGGAAATGACTCCAGAAATGAGGAAGTGAAGTGACACACAAAGAGAGGCAAACGTGTGTGCATGTACGTGATATGCACACACGTGCTTACATGTGTACCCATGGGTATGTGTTCATGAGAGAGACAGAGAGAGAGGTAAAGGCAGAATGTTTTCAGGGTATTTTATTCCCAGGATCTGTAATACCCAAAGCCAACTGTACTTTTCCTCTGTTCTTGTTGTATTATAAAAGCCAAGAAATTACCTAAAGTTTAGTTCCTATTACTCACAAAAAGAGAAGAGGAAATAAAATAGAAAATAGGCTATGATCTCAATTTTCAAGGAGTTTAACACCTAGTTAAAGAGGAAAGTATAGCCATTTGAACCTCTAACCAGCACAAATGTCCACTTATAAAATCTCACAAGAATATGAATGACCGAAAAACAGTGGGCTCTTCCCTCTAATGGTTGTGTTCTGTGACACTGGATAATATACACCATTCCCCCCTTCAAGTTGCTTCATTTCAGTCCATAAATCAGTCCTTGAGAGTAGGAAGATTAGGACATAAACCTCATAGAAACCTATTATTCCAAGGCAAATACAGTGGGCCAGGGTCACATTTCCCAGAAGATTCCTTGAAACATTGATCTTGGGAGATGTGGAACTGAGTATACTCTCCTCAAAATGGCATACCTCGTAACTAGCGGAGAGCCTCGTGTGTGCGTGTGTGTTAAACACCAAACATACATTTGTTAAGTGTGTGAATAAGGGCTTCCCTGGTGGCTCAACGGTACAGAATCTGCCTGCAAAGCAGGAGACATGGGAGACACGGGTTCAATCCCTGGGTCAGGAAGATCCCCTGGGGGAGGAAATGGCAACCCACTCCAGTCTTCTTGCCTGAAGAATTCTGCCTGGCAGGCTACAGTCCATGGGGTCACAAAGAGTCGGAAACAACTAAAGGTCACTAGACACGCACACACAAGAGAGTGAAAAAGCTTCCATGAAAACTTAGTCCCTTGTCAAATAAGTTTGAGAAGCGTTACATGTTTTACCCTCTTCTTTGAGATTCCCCAGTTCAAATGAGAAAAAAATCAAGCCTCTGAGAAGTTCTGCAGGAAAGAAACAGGTTTCACTTTTCTTAGTTCACTGTTCCCCCAAATTGTTTATGGCTAAGGAACTTGTTTGCCAGCTAGCAGCTCGCCTTTCGGATCTAATGCATGGGCAATGCGTGGGTGACACGGACAAGTGCCCTGGTCCAGGAGTAACCCATTCTCGCTGCCTGGCCTGGACATGGCCAGAGGACGACAAGCAGGAAGCCCAGAGCTTCCCAGTAGCTCCAGGGTCCCAGCCCATTTCCATTTCGGCAGGTCTGGTTTCCAAAGGGGTAGGATCAAGGGGTGTAGTCTCTTAACCAAGGCCTCCTGCCCCCTGTACATACATACACATACACAGCAGCCCAAACAAAACACTGGAGGGTGAGCTTAACCAGGAGTATTTAAATATCAAGGCAAGGAGAAAAGCTTTGAATCTGAATGTAACAGGCTGGCAAAAATTAGCAAAGATTAATGGAGTCAGACACACACTCTTAGAGTCATTTTTAGATAAGCAGCAGGTTCTCATTGGCATTATCCTAATCCAGCACCATAGTGGAAGAAAATTCACTCGGTGGCTCTCATGGTCAACTCCACAGGAACCAAATAAGCTATATTAATGTGCAGAAAAGATCAGGGCCAGGCAGAAGGGGCAGAGAGCTAATTCCAGGTATGAATGCTGCCAGAACTCAGGAACGCTGCTTCTTTAGGAAAGACTGACATTCTCTGTAAGAAAATTAAATAGCTACAATGATTAATTACATCCATTTGAGTTAGTCTTTGCATAGCGGGCCTCAAGAGCTATGCTCAGGACTTGATTCTTCGAAGTTCTCAGCCCAAAATATAATAGGACAAATGGCAAAATGGTGAGCCAGGATAGCTCTGACCTTTTCAGCAGTAGTTAGCCTTTTTTGTGTGTGTTTGGAAAATGAAACTGGAGACATAGCCATTTATTAAAGAAAAACAAACAAAAAAGGGAATGGGAGGGGTGATGGTAACCACTGAAGTCCTGATTTAGGTAGGTCCCTTTGGCCAATCACTTAAAACTTTTATTATAGTCAGCTTCACACAATTGTCCCATCTCCAGGGGATCTTCCTGACCCAGGGATTGAACCCAGCATGGCCACATTGCAGGCAAATTCTTTACCAGCTGAGCCATGGGCTGTATAGTCCATGGGGTCACAAAGAGTCGGACACAACTGAGCGACTTTCACTACCACTTTCACACAATCTTTCCTGACATTAATGGTCATATCAGGAGTTGATCTGTCCAGTATGCTTTCTCGGTCTTCTGAAAAGAAATCCTCCTCTCAATATGAAGAATTATTCATCCTGTACTCTATGGGATTCTGATGGGGCAGCCAATTACCACGCCCTGTCCCCAGTTCCCAGGTGTTCATATGTGCCCATACCATATGAGTCCCATGGTCCCAAAGATTGGGCCAGGGATTAGCATGTAACCCAAACCACCAATCAGAATACTATGCATGGTTATCCTATAAACTTTGGAAGAATATTTTCCCAAATCAGTGAGAAGGACTTATTTTTTTCTATGGTTGTTGGAAGCCATCTTCCCATATGAAGTAAGAGAGCAAGACTAACAGGGAGAAGCTCAGGACAAAGAGACGGAAGTAGTGAGGCAGGAATAATAGCAAAACTGAGTGAGAGATTTGATTATACTGCTTGAGATCCTCATGTTAAGCATGTCTGAAGCCACTGAATTCATTTTTTTAACTAAGGCTAGTTTTTGCTGGATTTTCTGTCACAACTGAAAGAATCTGACCTTATAGTGACCCCACTGTCAAAACTGGATTAGCGTATCTTCTCTGGAAATGGTACTAATTGCAATAGAGTTTTAATTGTCCGTTTGATGAACTGACAGTGAGCTCAATGAGCACTTCCAGAGCAGGGGAACCATCAATTTTCCCCCAGTTCCTCAACCTGTAAATGACAATTGGCTGGCATAATAGTTCTCTAATATTGCTCTAACAAACTGCCATAAACTACATATTTAACACACATTTATTGTCCTACAGTTCTGGAAGTCATAAATCTAAAATAAGCCTCACTGAGCTAAAGTCAAGATGTTGGCAGAGCTGGTTCCTCCAAAAGCTTCTGAGAGAATCTGTTTCCTTGTCTGTTTCAGCTCCTGGGGCCACCTGCATTCCTTGGCTCCTGGCTGCTTCCTCAGAACACTCCAGGCTTTTGCTTTTATTGTCACATCTCCTACTACTCATTCTGTTCCTCCTCCCTTCTTCTTCTAAGAATGCTTATGAACTCTTAGGCCCACCTACATGACCCAGAATAATCTCCACATCTCAAGATCTTTAACTTAATTACATCTCCAAAGTCTTCTTTACCACGGAAGGTAGAATATTCACATGTTCCAGGGGTGAAGATGTGGGCATCTTTGAGGAACCATTATTCAGCTTAGCATAGCTGGATGCAAAAATCAGTTGTAGAACAGAAGTGTGTGATGTATTTGTAGTCTTTCTAAAGCCCAGTGTTGTAAGAATCTTCTATATCAGGGAAGGCACAGGATTATTGTCCAGAACAAAGAAGAATAGCCACCAGGTCCTCCCTGTGGGCCTGAGGATCCTTGTCATTTTACAACATCTGAACTCCTATTTTAAATATTTCCTTTGTCCAATGTATATTATTTGCAGTTCTCTACATCAATATGACCTTCCAGCACATGAAGCAAAAGAAACTTGGGGATCCAAAGGGCCTTGCCTATAAATCATGCTCTTACTTGGATCTAAGCATAGATCTGGGCTTGCCCTCAAGAAAGGGCATCACAGATTCCAATTATGGGGAAGATAAATGCTCTGGGAGAGGAGCTAGCTTTTCAGATGCTGAAAGGTAGCTAGCTAGCAAGGTAGCTGGCTTCTCAGATGCTGGGTGGGGCTGACAAGATTGTTCCTGAATGTCTGACATAAGCTGATGCTGACTCACTCATCAGATTTAATGACTTAGAAACACATTGTAATATATGTTAGTTAGCTCAGTTCCCATTTCTTCCCCTAGATAATCTCCAATTGTCTATCAGGTTAGGAAAAGCAAGACAGGATTCACCAATTATTAATAGTAAGAGTTTTATCCTTAAGTATCACAAGCCTCTTATCCTTATCCCTCAGAGGGCCAAGAGAATGAAAACCACAATCACAGAAAACTAACCAAACTGATCACAAGGACCACAGCCTTGTCTAACTCAATGAAACTATGAGCCATGCTGTGTAGGGCCACCCAAAACAAATGAGTCATGATGAGGAGTTCTGACAAAATGTGGTCCACTGGAGAAGAGAATGGCAAACCACTTCAGTACTCTTGCCTTGAGAACCCCATGAACAGCATGAAAAGGCAAGAAGATAGGACACAGAAAGATGAACTCTGCAGGTAGGTAGGTACCTAATATGCTACTGGAGATCAGTGGAGAAATAATTCCAGAAGAATGAAGAGACAGAGCCAAAGCAAAAACAACACCCCGTTGTGGATGTGACTGGTGATGGAAGTAAAGTCTGATGCTGTAAAGAACAGTATGGCATAGGAACCTAGAATGTTAGGTCCATGAATCAAGGCAAATTGAAAGTGGTCAAACAGGAAATGGCAAGAGTGAACATTGACATTTTAGGAAGCACTGAACTAAAATGGACGGGAATGGGTGAATTTAACTCAGATGACCATTATATCTACTACTGTGGGCAAAAATCCCTTAGAAGAAATGGAGTAGTCATCATAGTCAACAAAAGAGTCCAAAATGCAGTACTTGGATGCAGTTTCAAAAACAACAGAATATCTCTGTTCATTTCCAAGGCAAGCCATTCAATATCACAGTAATCCAAGTCTATGTAATGCTGAAGAAGCTGAAGCTGAATAGTTCTAGGAAGATGTACAAGACCTTCTAGAACTAACACACAAAAAAGATGTCCTTTTCATTATAGGGGACTGGAATGCAAAAGTAGGAAGTCAAGAGTTACCTGGAGTAACAGGCAAAATTGGCTGTGGAGTACAAAATGAAGCAGGGCAGAGGCTATCAGAGTTTTGCCAAGGGAACCCATTGGTCATAGCAAACACCTTCTTCCAACAACACAAGAGAAGACTCCACACATGGACATCACCAGATGGTCAATACCGAAATCAGATTGATTGTATTCTTTGCAGCCAAAGATGGAGAAGCTCTACACAGTCAATAAAAACAAGACTGGGAGCTGACTGTGGCTCAGATCATGAACTGCTTATTTCAAATTCAGACTTAAATTGAAGAAAATAGGGAAAACCACTAGACCATTCAGGTATGACCTAAATCAAATCCCTTACAATTACACAGTAGAAGTGACAAATAGATTTAAGGAATTAGACCTGATAGACAGAGCGCCTGAAGAACTATGGACAGAGGTTCCTGACATTGCACAGGAGGCAGTGATCAAGACCATACCCAAGAAAAATAAATACAAAAAGACAAAATGATTGTCTGAGGAAGCCATACAAATAGCTGAGAAAAGAAGAGAAGCTAAAGGCAAAGGAGAAAAGGAAAGATATACCCATTTGAATGCAGAGTTCCAAAGAATAGCAAGGAGAGATATGAAAGCCTTCCTCAGTGATCATTGCAAAGAGATAGAGGAAAACAATGAATGGAAAAGACTAGAGATCTCTTCAAGAAAATTAGAGATACCAAGGGAACATTTCAGGCAAAGATGGGCACAATAAAGGAGAGAAATGGTATGGACCTAACAGAAGCAGAAGATGTTAAGAAGAGGTGGCAAGAATACATAGAAGAACTGTACAAAAAAAGATCTTTATGACCCAGATAACCACAATGGGGTGTGATCACCCACCAAGAGTCAGACATCCTAGAATGCGAAGTCAAGTGGGTCTTAGGTAGCATCACTACAAACAAAGCTAGTGGAGGTGATGGAATTCCAATTAAGCTATTTCAGATCCTAAAAGATGATGCTGTGAAAGTGCTGCACTCAATATGCCAGCAAATTTGGGAAACTCAGCAATGGCCACAGGACTGGAAAAGGTCAGTTTTCATTCCAATCCCAAAGAAAGGCAATGCCAAAAAATGTGCTAACTACTGCACAACTGCACTCATGTTACATGCTAGCAAAGTAATGCTCAAAATTCTCCAAGCCAGACTTCAACTTATCGTGAACCCTGAACTTACAGATGTTCAAGCTGGATTTAGAAAAGGCAGAGGAAACAGAGATCAAATTGCCAATATCTACTGGATCATCGAAAAAGCAAGAGAGTTAAAGGATAACATCTACTTCCGCTTTATTGACTATGCCAAAGCCTTTGACTGTGTGGATCACAAGAAAGTGGAAGATTCTGAAAGAGATGGAAATACCATACCACCTGGCCTGCTTTCTGAGAAATCTGTATGCAGGTTAAGAAGCAACAGTTAGAACTAGACATAGAAAAGACTAGTCCCAAATCAGGAAAGGAGTATGTCAAGGCTGTATATGGTCACCATGCTTATTTAACTTATATGCAGAGTACATCATGTGAAATGCTGGGCTGGAATAATGATTGCCAGGAGAAATATCAGTAACCTCAGATATGCAGATGACACCACCCTTACGGCAGAAATCGAAGAAGAACTAAAGAGCCTCTTGATGAAAGTAAAAGAGGAGAGTGAAAAAGTTTGCTTAAAATTCAACATTCAGAAAACTAAGATCATAGCATCTGGTCCCATCACTTCATGGCAATAAATGAGGAAACAATGGAAATGGTGAGAGACTTTATTTTCTTGGGTCCAAAATCACTGCAGATGGTGACTGCTGCTATGAAATGAAAAGACGCTTGCTCCTTGCTCAGGAAGTAAAGCTACGACCAATCTAGACAGCATATTAAAAAGCAGAGACATTACTTTGTCAGCAAAGGTCCGTCTAGTCAAAGCTATAGTTTTTCCCATAGTCATGTATGGATGTGAGAGTTGGACTATAAAGAAAGTTGAGCACCGAAGAATTGATGCTTTTGAACTATAGTGTTAGAGAAGACTCTTGAGAGTCCCTTGGACTACAAGAAGATCCAACTAGTCAGTCCTAAAGGAAATCATCCCTGAATATTCACTGGAAGGACTGAAGCTGATACTGAAATGCCAATACTTTGGCCACCTGATGCGAAGAACTGACTCATTGGAAAAGACCCTAATGCTGGGAAAGACTAAAGGCAGGAGGAGAAGGGGAGATGACAGAGGGTGAGATGGTTGGATAAACATGAGTTTGAGTAAGCTCTGGGAGTCAGTGATGGACAGGAAAGCCTGGTGTGTTGCAGTCCATGGGGTCGCAAAGAGTAGGACACTATGACTGAGCTACTGAACTGAACTGAAGAGTATTATCTCCCATCTGTTGATAATTGCTATATTCCAAATGTATTGTTATGCTCATGTAGTAGTTACTATCAAATGAGCTGCTATAACAGATGAACTCCCACATTTTAGGGACTTAACATAATAAAAGCTTATTTTTTTCACTCAGGAAAACTGCAGTTAATAGTGGCAGAGTAAAGAGTTTAGTTGTGCTCCATGCAGCCAAACAGAAACACAGTGGATTCCTTCATACGGATCCCTCATTCCCTACAGCCTTGGAGACTTACAAACAGCTGGCAGGCAGAGAAAGAACCTCATGGAGGCTCACCTCTAAGAGGCTTTTATGGACCTGACACACATGACTTTCATATTCCAATAGCTAGAACTTAGTCATTTGACCTCACCTGAATGCAGGGGAGGCTGGGAAATGTAGACTGGCTCTGTGTCCAGAAAGAAAATGGAGGAGCTTTCAGGAAATGCATTGGAATCTCTCCCAACACAGGTTTTTCACATGATATCAGCTAATCCCACCAACAAGTATATCATCTTCATTTCTATCAAACAGTTGAGTTACAGAGAAGTCAGGTAACTCACCAAGTTCACACAGCCCAAACTGTACTCAAAATGCAAGTCGTTCTGACTCCTAAACCCATGCTCTTAACCAGTGGTTCTCAAGCAGGGACAATTTGTCTGACTACACTCCCCCTGCAGAGGTATCTGGCAATGTCTCTAGATATTTTGATTGTCACATCTTGGGGTGTTGGAGTGCCAAAATATTGATGTTTTCGAACTGTGGTGTTGGAGAAGACTCTTGAGAGTCCCTTAGACTCAAAAGAGATCAATCCTAAATATGCATTGGAAGGACTGATACTGAAGCTCCAATACTCTGGCCATGTGATGTGAAGAGTTGACTCATTAGAAAAGACCCTGATGCTGGAAAAGACTGAAGGCAGAAGAAGGGGACAATAGAGGACAGGATGGTTGGATGGTATCACCGACTCAATGGACATGAGTTTGAGCAAGCTCTGGGAGATGGTGAAGGACAGGGAAGCCTGGCTTGCTGCAGCCCATGGGGTTGCAAAGAGTCAGACACAACTGAGCGACTGACCAAAACAGGGGGGCGGGGAGCGGCAGTTCTGGCATTAGTCAGAAGAGGCCAAAGATGCTGCTACATATCTTACAAGGCACAGAAAAATCCCATGTCAAAAGGTCATAGGTCCAAAATGCCAGCTGTGCCCCTATTGAGAAATGCTGCTCTTAACATTATTTGTTCTTGCTCAGTTGCCAAGTTGTGTCCAGCTCTTGCCACCCCATGTACCATAGCCCTCCCTTAACATAATATGATTTTACAATTCTAAGGATGAGGGGCCAGCCTCCAGAGGTTGCCCCACTAGAAAAGCTCCTGAGACTGACACGAAACTGTTAAATTTAAGGGACAGAGGGACTTTTTGCTTTAATGGAAAAAGCAAAGTGCCAAATTATTTAACTTATGATGGAAATTATTGCTCCAATAAAAATATATCCTTTGGAAATATGACTACAAATAATCAGAGACAGAGCCAAACCAAAAGTCTGCTTCAACCAGAATAGCAAGGGGAAGTGGGGGGAGGAGTGCCAGAAAAAAGCAGGCAGATGATTTGTGCTATTAATTTTTGTTTGTTTATTTTTAGTACCACCTAATCTTGGCTCATGTGCTAGAATGAGCACTTATCCAAAGTGGTTTTGGCACAAGGGTTATTCTTCACCACAATTCTGAACCTATTTTGTGACAATACAGGTAAGAATAAGAGTTGCTTCTCGCATTAAGAAAATTATTTTTCTTTGCCAAGCTTCAAAGCATTTTCTCCAAGGATGAGAGAAAGACAAAGAGAGGTAGATTACATTCAAGTGGCATTTTATAAAGCTCTAGTTCAGGAAAACTGGTTTAAACCTTGGCTCTCCCTTTCCTAGCTGTGTACTCTTGGGAATATTACTCTTTGAGTCATTTTTCTCACCTGTAAAATGGGAATAATAATGGTATATATTTCACAGAGTAGTGAAGATTAAGTGAGATAATCATACAAAGTGATTAGCTCAGAGCCTGGCACATAGCCCTTGAATGCCAACTCTTAGCCACATCTTCATCATTATTACTAGGAATACTGCAGGGAGGGGGTGATGGTAACATCAAGCTAAACCCTGGAGGCAGAAAATTACCATGAAAAGACTTCACTGACTCTGCATACTGGTAGGAGGGATCCAGCTTTCCTCCTTCTATTACCGTGAGCCTGGCCACATCAACTAAGAGCCTCTGAGCCTCAGTTTACCACCAGGGAAAGGGAGATAAGACCAGGCTTGTGGCCCCCTGTCTCCAGGCAGCCATGAGGAGGCAGAAATGTGGCAGGGGGGTGGCATGGGCTCTGGGGCCAGACCGCCAGGGTTCAAGCACAGGTCGAGCGAGTCGCTGGCCAAATGACTTTGGGTGAGTGACTCATCTCATCTGTGCCTTTAGTTCCTCCACCTGTAAAGCGGGGATAATAACTGTCACCATTAGGAACTAAAAAACATAGGGCAGGGATCTTTGTTTTGTTCACAACTGTACCCCCAGCACACAGGGCTGTCTGTTACATTGTTAACACTTAACAAGCATTTTCTGAATGAATGAGTGACTGAATGAATGAACAATTGCTCCTATCACAGAGGCTACTGTGTGACTTAAATGGGATTATACCAGTGGAGGTCACAGAATGCTACCTGGTCCGTGGTATGCCTACAAGAAACACTGGACATTATAACACCGTCCATAAGCTTTGTCCAAGTGAAGGATTCTTGTTGCTGTTCAGTCAATAAGTCGGGTCTGACTCTTTGCAACCACATGGACTGCAGCATGCCAGTCCTCCCTGTCCCTCCCTATCTCCTGGAGTTTGCCCAAGTTCACATCCATTGAATTGGTGATGCTATCCAGCCATCTTATTCTCTGCTGCCCTCTTCTCCTTTTGCCTACAATCTTTCCCAGCAGAGCAGTCTTTTCCAATAAACTGGCTCTTTGCATCAGGTGGTGAAAGTATTAGAGCTTCAGCTCAGTCCTTCCAATGAGCATTCAGAGTTGATTTCCTTTAGGATTGACTGGACTGTCAAGAGTCTTCTCCAGCACCACCATTTGAAAGCATCAGTTCTTCAGCACTCAGCCTTCCTTATGGCCCAGCTCTCACATCTGTACACGACTATTGGAAATGAGGGATTACTAACGCTAAATAGACACAGTAACAGCCTCAGGTTTGATTCACCAGGGCAGGAACAGCCCCGAGTGGACAGCCGAGGTGGCCATCAGGAGGGCTTCTTCCTCTTCAGCCTGCTCTCTGGCTTGCTGCTGTCCCCTGGCAAGGCATCACGTGAATTGGATGTCTCTCCATGTTTATCTCCCTGGGTTTCTTCTCCCAGCTAGGTGCACACATTTAGACCCCTCGCTAAGCATCCATGGCAGTTCGTGAGGGACTCTCTCTGATGTGGTGTGTCTGTCCTTCCATGAGCCTCTGCAGCTTTGTCTCAGCAGGACGGCTCCATCCGGGGAAAGCTTTCAGCATGCAGACTGCCCGCGCAGGGCCTTGTGGATTGTTCAGATCTTAACTGAAGCAGATATCCCTAACTGGCAGTGACAGAGATGGCCATTCACCTTTCATTTTACCCTCTCTCTAGTGGCTGCAGGTGTTGTAAAGATAAAGACTACTTCTCTGACTCCCCAGGGTTCAGGATGTCATTTGGGTTTGGCCTCTCCAATGCTCAAGACTTGGAAGGCAGCAGTGAGGCAGAGACCACACTTCTGTCGCTTCTTCCAGCCAGAGGTGCCCTCATGATGTTTGACCTTTATTCAGCAAGGTCAGCAGAAGTCTAGGGAAGAGGCTCACTAGCTTTGTAGGTGTCAAGAGGCAGGATGCTGGGCACTGTTTTGCTGGTGTGGATCCAGCAACTTTGGAGCCAATGGTTCTGATGGCAAACATCCCGATCCTTGGATGGCAGGAAGATGGCATGACCAGGAGGCAGCGTGGCAGGGAAGCTCCTCAATTCTCCACTTCCTGAGCATAACAGGGCCATTCTGTGTGTGGACCAATTCTGTATTGCTCTTCTGAAAGCCATTCCTGGAGCCAAGCTCCAGCTCCTCCAACCATTTGCTAAACACTGAACGTCCTGCAAATTGCTTTCTTCTGAAAAATAACCATTGTGTGTTCCTCCATTGAGCCGTGATTATCGGATCCTCCTTTTCCACTATCAGTCCTGATTTCCAGCTGAAAGCCCATCCAGTCCTATCTCAGTCTTCCGAGACCTTCATGGGTAGACTATACAACCCAGGCCTAGGCCAATGAAAGGCCCCAGCCCTCTTCACAGAGTCACTATTTCTGGGGTGAGAGCATGTGACCCAAGGTTCCCAAGTCAGGGACGTTTTCTGGGAATGCTAAGAATAAAAACTCTTTCCTGCCAGACTCAAAGCTAGCAGGAAGGCACACTGAAAAGCACAAGCAGGCATCTCGCAACCATGAGAAGAAATGCATCTAAGAATGAGTTCTCCAAAGAGAAACCTGGGCCAAGAAATGGAGAATAAGAAATCACATCTGTGGTGATGTGAGTCCTTAAAACCAGCTGCACCTAAAGTAAGATTTACTCTTAGTGGGTGAGCTTCCCAGATGGTGCTAGTGGTAAAGAAGCCACCTGCTAATGCCAGAGACCTAAGGGAGGCAGGTTTGATCCAGGCTCAGGAAGATCCCCTGGAGGAGGGACTGTCAGTCCACTCCAGTATTCTTGCCTGGGAAATCCCATGGACAGGGGAGCCTGGAGGCCTACAGTCCACAGGGTTGTAAAGACTTGGACACTATTGAAGTGACTTAGCATGCACACACCTTTAATGGGTAAGATATAGAAACCAAGAGGGTTTCATTCATTTCTTTTTTTAAAAAAAATAAAGCCAGTCAGAGTTACATTCTCCAACATCTGCAATCACAAACCATTTCTCATCATACAACCCAATATAGTAGTTTATGTCGTGGCCTTGTCTCTGCTTCTACAAGTAAAGGTTATGTGGGCAGTACATGCAGAACCTGAGGCCAGAGACCATCGTTTTGCTCTTCTCTTCATCTCTGGGCTGCCCAGAGCCCCTTTCCTCCCAACACCCCTGAATATGCATTCTGAGGACCACTCTGCAGAAACCACGAGTCCAGAAAGCCCTTGTCTGTCTAACCCACTAGCTTAGGCTTCTGACAGAAAGGAGAGTTTGATTGTTTGTCACTTATTAGAATTGATTCGTTTCTCCCTAACTGTGCATTCAATCTCGATTCCCTTGGCTGTAGACAGCAATTCTGGAGTCCAAAGCTCCAGGAAGTCTATTATTAGCTGCACATAATTTGTCATGTGAGGGAGCACGCATTTTTGGTGGTCATGGAGATGATGAATGGTTTGGGAAGAGTGAGTTCAGGAACTGGGGTAGTTTGCCGTGGAGAAGTGTGAAGCAGTCTTAGAAGGGTCAAGAAGGAATGTAAAAGAGAATATGCAGAATTCAGTGAACTTGCCACAATGCTGGACACAGGGCCCCCTGGCAAAAGTCACAGCCACCCACTCTGGCCACCATAGCACTTCTGCAGTGACCAGTGTTTCCAGACAGAGTTTGGGATTCAAAGGGTGTCAGATATAAGATGATTCTTTCTTTTCAAGGAACTGGATGAAAGCAAAATTGTGATGTTACTGTAATATCCTTATCTGCACTGTGGCTTGCATTACTCAGGGAAGACTTCAGATGAGCTGGATTTATTTAAAATGCACAAGGACATCCGATAGATGTGCTAAATGAACAGGCTTGACATCACTTTTACTTTCCCTCTTCACTTGCTTTCAATATTAAGATGAAGGCCTTGACTTAGGTATTCTTCCTGCAGGATGGAGCAGAATATTACAAAATGCATTTGTAAGCAGGCTAAATCATGATTGACAAAACAAAATTTGTTAATACAATGGTTTGAGGCACTTGACAGAAATTTTTGTCAACAGTGTAGATTAAGGGATACAAAAAAACATGAACTTTGCAGATGAAATGGCTTTGATGTTTCTTGCGAAAAGCATTTTGTTGACAGACTGGATCACAGTGGAAAAAAATGTGCACTTTCTCAATGCACAGGTTGTAAGTCTTTGACAAAACACATATTCATCCTGCTGTTTCTGCTCATTTGCCATATACTCCATTGGCCTTGCCTTTAGCCATACAACGTGTTCAGGTATACATCAAAACATTGTGAAAACCACCTTAAGAAAACTTCAAATTGATCCTATGTGATGGTTGTGATGTTCAGCCATGTCATTTCATTTTTCAAGTGCTTATTGATGAGTTCCCAGACACTTTATGTTATCTTCTTCTATTAATTCTTCTAAGAATAAGATTCTTTCCTCTTTAGAAAAGATAAAGTATCAGGACAGTTTTGGTCATAAGCAGCAAAAATAAAAACATCTTATCAGCCAGTGGTTTCCAAAGTATGGTCCACGGACCAGTAGCAGCAGCATCTCCTGGAAAATCACTTGAAGTATAAGCTTCTGGTCCCTACCCTAGACCTCCTTTCAGGGGAAGCACAGCAATCTGTATTTTAACAAGCTTCTCAAGTGATCTGATGCACACTAAAATCTAAGAACCACTGACTTGAACAAGAGCCAGAAAGAAAGAGACTGGTTCATACAACTGAAAAGCTCATACATATATGAGGCTTCAAACATGATTACATTCAGGTGTTCAAACACCACCATTAGGACTCTGGCACCCACTCTTCTTCTTTAGTCTAGAATGGCTGAACTCTAAGATAACTTCTCCCCCTGCAGTGGCAAGATGTCCGCAGCCCCAGACTTATCTCCCAGGCTCCTGACTACCACACAAGAGAAAGGATGCTTTCCCCCAGTAGCTTCACCAAAAGTCTCAGAATAGAGTCCCATTTGCTCTCATTGGTCCAGTCCAGGCCTTGTGCCTTCCCTGAACTTATCACAGTAGCCTGCGGACGTCAAACTCTGAGTCATGGTTTACACTCCAGAGAGCTGGAACTCTAGGAGAAGGCAAGTGAGGGAGGATGGCTGCCCACATAAAATCCAGTGTGGATGGAGGAAAACAGGAGGATGCACACTAGCTAGATTGAAACAAAATGTCCATAAGAGGTATAGTCGTTGGTCTTCCAATAAATTCCAGATTAAGGAAAGGGTCGCTTCCTAAATCCACACATCTTACAATAATAGCCTTACTCTAGATACTAAAGGTGGAACCACACCCCTTTCAACCCACCCTCTTCTGTGGGCTCTCTCTGGCTTCTCAGATAATGCAAAGAGTGGAAAATTAGTTCTTAATAAATGCAGTCCAAAAGCTCTAACAAAGGACCCGGGTTAGATGTCTTATCAAGGGCTTCTTAGTCTAACTCGCTGTTTGTTTGTACCTTGCCCTCAACACTGGGACAGGCGTCATGTTTAATTCCTCCCGTACCTTCAATGCCACACACAAAATCTGGCACTTAGCAAGGCTTACATGTCTATAAATAAAGAGAGTTCCTAAAGTTAACAATGGGGAGGAGTCTAGAAAAGATCCCCCCAGGAGCATTAGGGGCTGCTCTGCACAGATGGGGAGGGAGCGGCCATCTTTGACCCCACTGCCTCCCTCAGTGGAGCCTTTCATTTCCCGTAGTTCACAGAGGAATTTATTTAGCAAAGGAATAAAGAACTCATGTACACAGTTTGGCTTTCATCTTCAAACCAAGACTGAAACTTTGAGCTGTCGTAGTTGTGCCACCTCAGCAGTTCAAATTCAGTGTTTTACAAAAGAGAAGAGAAGAAAGAAAACTTTATCCCTTCCCTGTAGCATCATTTCTATACAGAACAAGAAAATGTTTTCCTCTTTTGGAACACATGAAAATGCTGAATGAGTAACCTCACTCTAACTTGAGAATTACTATCAAGAACAAATGTCTTGTCAGATGCCTCTTATAACACTGTTCCTGGTCTAGCTTGCTGTGTGTTTTTGCCCAGCCCTCCACACTGGGATCTCCCCCAAGGACGGGGGTGATGTTTAACTCCTCCTAGTATCTTCAATGCTGCACACAAAAGCTGGCACAGAGTTAATGTTGTATATATAAAAGTCACATTGAATTAGGTGTAGAGGGTCCTGTTTTCCAGTCCCGTTGCAGTTCTTCATACACTTGGATAGTCTCTGGTTTCTACCCTGGAACATTTGTTCCCTCATCACTAGCCACGGTGTTGACAAGATGGGCAGTTTTAAGGACTACCTAATGCTGCCTTTCTCCCTTCTACAATCTAGTTATGTAAGGATGACCTTGAGACATTTTTACACCCAACTCCTTCCCATGACCACTAGAGGGCAGCAGAGAACACAATGATGGCGCAGTGACCATTTTGTCCAGCCTTTGTCTTCAGCTCTCCAAATCCCTCATTGCCCTAGCCTTCATCCTTTTGTTAACTTTGATTTGATGGGGGGCGAGGGGAGGGGGAGGGATGTGTGTGCAACTTTCAGTATGGGACAGACTGCTTTGTTTCAAAACAAGGAAAACCATTCCTTTCTTTCTTTTAATGAAATTCCTAGGAAAAAATAATTTCATAGGGGAGACAAATTACTCAAAGTTTACAAGATGCATCTTTTTACATTTTAATATGGGCTTCCCCTTCAAAAAGAGTTTTTTAAAATCTTATATATCTATATTAGGCTACAGCCTTTCATTCTGAGGGCCTTTCCTGTAAGATCTTTAACTGAACTGTTCTATCATTGCCCCTCCAGCCTTCATTCTTCTTCTGGTCCAAAATCCAGTCTGGGAAAAAGCTCCCACTGGAAGGATAATTAAAGTAGATGAACAAGCCCTTCAGTCTCAGTTAATCCCAGTAAGCCTGATTCAGCTTCCATAGATGGAGGGAAAAGTATGTCCTCCCACCAGAGTCATTCATAGCTGGACTGCAGCCTACACCAGCCTGAATCACTCCCCAGATAAACACAAGGTCATGTAGACCAGGTTTCTACATAAGTAAGATCTAATTTGGTCTAGGTTTGATCTAGGGACTTCCTAGTTCACTCTAGTGGTAAAGAATCCGCCTGCTAATGCATGAGACCCAGGAGATGTGGGTTCAATCCTTAAGAGATGCTGTTCGATCCTTGTGTTGAGAAGATTCCCTGGAGAAGGAAATGGCAACCCACTCCAGTATTCTTGCCTAGAAAATTCCATGGACAGAGGAGCCTAGCAGGCTACAGTCAATGGGGTCACAAAGAGTTGGACACGACAGCATGTGCATGCACGCGCACACACACACACACACACACACACACACACAGAAGTCTGATCCAATTACACAAGTCAAGGAATAACTATCAAAAAAAAGAAAAGGCTACTCAGAACTAAATTTCAAAAAGAACCAACACCCTGAATCTTTGCCTCCCTGCAGAATTTTTCTTCAAGCTCCAGGAAAGTGCCTGTATTTTGACATGCAAATCAAAAGAGTCTTTTAAAATAAACATATAGCAACAACTATTAAAATGAATGCTTCCATTTCTAGAAATTAGGATAATCACTGAAGCATTATTTGTTACAGCAGATAATTGGAAACAATCTAAATGTCTATCAATAAGGTATTCTTTAGATATATTTTAGTATTCATACTATGAAATACCATACAACTAAATAAAAGAAAGTGTGTGATAGATCTATAAATAATGAAAGGAAAGAATGGCTAAAAAATATTATGAGCAGTATACTAAAACACTAAAACTATGCTATTTTGAGTTTTAAAAATTATAAGTGTATTACACAAATGAATATGAATACAGCCTATATTCACAAGGGCTGGAAGGATTTACAACTGGTTCTGGGGGAGCACTGTGGTTCTGGGGGAGGAGTGCACAATGACATTTTTTTATGTACAAAAATTTGCTAATTCAATAGGGCCCAAATTAGCAAAGGTCAGTGGTTTGTTAGCCAAAACTGCATTTATTTCAGTCTCTATTTACCACATGGTCTTCATATCCCAGGGATAAAATAATAGTTTTTTTTTTAAGTTTTCACTCTTCAAAGATTTTTGGAAACTAATGAAACTCTGACTGAGCGACTGAACTGAACTGAATGAAACTCTGCCAGCCTGAACAAACACAACACAGAAAGCACTGGAATAGACATCATCCTCAAACGGAGGGTGAACAAACATCCCCTTACCGTTAGCTTTGCCCAAAGACGTACATTAAAAATCAAGTTTGGAAGCCAGCAAGAGAACTTAGAATTTTGCTCAATGCCCCTTCAGTCACGAATGAAGAAAGGGAGGCCCAGCAAGGCCATGGCACTGCTCCAGCCCATAAATGTGCAGCCGAATTCTCTGGCTTCCCAGGCCACCTCACAGAATGACCGTGTTATTCAGCATCTAAAATCAGGATACTTTTGACAGTGAAAGGTGGTACTATTATGGGACAACAGCGGTAAACCAGGACGGCCTTGGGCTGTGTGGACACACAGTGACTATACCAACCCCTCTTCAACTGCACTAAATCCCAAAGGAACATGTCTACAAAGTCTGTACCCCCAACACCACCATCTGCCAGTGTAGGAACTTGATGAGCATCTTCCCTTCCAACTCCCCCTTACAGAAGTCATCCTAAGTGCAGTTACTCCTTATTATTTTAGTTCAACATTCATTAACACACATCTTCCTGGCTTTTCAGAAGGAAGAAACCACATAGCAAATAATTTAATCATTCCTAGGAGAAATAAAACCAAAATAGGACAAGGATTCTTCTCTAAAGTTCTCTCTCTATTGCTCTCAGAGACTTTGCAAGATGACACAGACATCCAGGTCTGGCTTTCCAGCCAGGGTTAGCAGTGAAAATCCAGAACATCCCGTTAAATCTGACTTAATCATACAATATTTGGGATATACTTATAATTAAAAAAATATTGCACGTTTATCTGAGAGTGGAATTTAACTGGATATCCTGTATTTTATCTAACCACCCTGTGACTTAATCTCACCCTGCCTCGCTTTTCTGAAGGTCCAAAACTTGCCAAACTGCTTGGGCTTTAGGAGCTACTGATTGGTGGCAGGAGGAGAGAAGCCGCCAAGGAACATACAGAAAAACTGCATGAAATATTTCCTCATACTATTCCAGGAGGCACCCTGGGCTAGTAATCAGACCAAATTTCTCTTTGTCCTTCAACTGCTCAGCAGGAAATAGAGGAGAGACGATAAGCGCCAATTTTGCTGGTCAGTCTGATAGCTAAGAAGGGCATCCTTCCAAACCCTGCAGCCCCCAGCCTCCTCACCTCGGTCTCCCACGCTGCCCCCATCTTTTATCATCACCCCTGCCGCACCCCAGCCACGTGCTCCTCAGCTCCCTGAACCACACCACCCACCTGTGGCTTCCTTCAGGCTTCTACATCTTCCCAGATGCTTTTCTCATCTCAGCCTGGTGAAACCCTACTTACCTTTTAAGTCAGCTGCTAGAGCCCCCCTCGATGCCCCTCCCTTGCCTCATTTTCTTCCTATCACTGATATACCTGACATAGCATGTTGTTGCTTTTGCTTCCTTGTTTGTTGCCTGTTTCCCAACCTCCTCACTTCCCCCCAGAAATGGAAGCTCCATAAGGTCAAGGGTCCTGTTGGCCTCAATGACCATGTCTCCAGTACCTAGAAGAGGGCCTGATGCTGGACCTCTCTGATGATGCGGTGGTTAAGAATCTGCCTGCCAACACAGAGGACACAGGTTCGATCCCTGGTCCGGGGAGATCCCACATGCCAAGGGGCAACCAAACCTGTGTGCCACAACTACCAAAGCCCTAGTACACACCCTAGAGCTGGTGCAACCCAACAGGAGAAACCACTGCAATGAGAAGCTTGTGTACGGCAACTGGGGAGTAGCCCCCACTCACCACAACTAGCGAAAGCCTACATACGGCCATGAAGACCCAGCACGGTCAAAAATTAAAAGAAAAAAAAATAGAGTACCCAGTGCTTATACACAGCTGGAGAAGGAAAGGATGGCAAGACACCTCCGTTTGGAAGGCTCTCTCCACCACCCTCAGAAAAAAATTAATGACTATCTCCTTTGCAGTTCCACAGTCCACTAGTCTTCTAGGCCTCCATTCAAAATAGTTACTGAGTACCAACCATATACAAAGAATTCATAGCACATTGCCTCACCTAGTTGCATGCTTATCTTGTTGCTGTTGTTCAGTTGCTAAGTCATGTCTGACTCTCCGAGACTACATGGACTGCAACACGCCAGGCTTTCCTGGCTTTTACTGTCTCCCAGAGTTTGCTCAAATTTATGTCCATTTAGTCAGTGAAGCTATCTCACCATCTCATCCTCTGTGCTTACCTATCTCCACTCTAATGAATAAAATCCTTGAAGAGAGAGAATGACATATTCATTTAATGGCCCCAATAATTAGGACAGTGTTGGAGGTGCCATTTAAACAAGTTCATTTAAATGAATATTTAAGGACCTGTAGGAAGGAAGAGGCTTCCCTGGTGGCTCAGTGGTAAAGAATCCACTGGTAAATGCAAGAGATTTGGGTTCCATTCCTGGGTCAGGAAGATCTACTGGAGAAGGAAAAGGCAACCCACTCCAGTATTCTTGCTTAGGAAACCCCATGGACAGAGGAGCTTGGTGGGCTACAGTCCACCAGGTCACAAAAGACTTGGATGTGACTTAATGACTATACAACAATGAGGGAGAGAGACATGATCTCTTTCCTTATTTTATTTATAATTGAGACAGCATAATTTAATTGCTTATATAACAGATTTTTAAATTTAAACATCTAGTTTGGGTAAGTCTGCAGATAAAGGGGCAGTTTCATTCTTTGCAGGTAGAGGTGCACATCAGTGGCCTTTTCCAAGGCTGGCCTGGCTTGTTGTGAGGAGAGTCTGACAGCATGGTGTCCTCGGATGTCACAGCTCCTCCCTGGGAATCTGTCCTAAGGGAGGAAAAGGTGTAGAGGAGGTCCATGCCTTCAGTGTTTATAATAATTTGTGGTTAGAAAAAACACAATCAGACATTCAATGTGGAACTATGCAGTCATGGAAAATCATCTGTTAGAATATTTAAGAATGTCAAAAGATTTTCAAGGTCTGGTATTAGTTGGAAAGAGTGGCAAAAATGATATTCCCAATATGATTTTGATAAGGAAAAAAGAACACATACACACACACACTGATGAGTAGATTATACAGCCAAAATGTTACCAGTACTTAAATTGGATGTAGTATTAATATTATGTTGCTGTTGTTTAGTTGCTAAGTCTTATGTGGTATTGATAATGGGAGAGACTGTGCTTTGTTGGAGAGTGAGGGGACATGGGTATCTGGGAACTCTGATTTTCTGCTCAATTTTGCTGTGAACTGAAAAATAAAGTCTATATTAAATGTATTACTTTGATAAGAATAACTAACTAAAAGCGAAAAACAAAACCTGTCTTGAGAATTTGAGAAGATCAAACAAAGCAGGAATGAGTTGCTGGAGGACATCAGAGAGAAGTCAGCTATGCTAACACCCAGAGCCTTAAAATCCTGGGTGGACCTGCTTGCTTGTTTGCCTGCCCCTGCCAGGAGAGCAGCCTCATGTGTTCCTGAGAGAAGGGAGAACATGCATCCAGTTGCACACACACAGGCACACCTAAAGGCATGTTCTCTCTCACCTTCACACACATGCCACCTCACTCACCTTCCGAAAGGAAAAACTATCCTAAAACCCTTCTCCAGATTTCCTGTTAAAAAATCTAACTGAGGGAATCCTGTGTCTCCCAGAAGCCTTGATCAGGAAAGTACTCTGGGGAGTTTCAGGCTTAGTTTTTATGAGCCCATAACACACATCTACAAAGTGTTGAGACTTTGACAGACATTTTTTCTTGGGGGCAGGGGGTTGTTTTGATGGGATTTGGAAATCATTTTACCACTGAGAATTTGCCCCCTTGAGAGTAAACAAGAAAGTTTCAGCTTCTGATCCAAACAAAGTAGTGATGATCAAATTCTGGGAGCCCCAGAATCAAGCAGAAGACTTATAAACAACCATTAGCTTTAACGCCTTTAAAGACGCCTTCCTCCCTCCCATGAATATCTGTAATCTTCTTGCTCCAAATCATGGACACTGAAACCCTCCAGGGTCGGTTTCTCAGTGGAAATTATTAACAGCCTCCTAACTCAGTCATTCACACTGTCATTGGGAAACACTTAGAAATGTCATTAAAGGCACTTGGTTCTATAAGAAAGGACTGTGAGGGCTGATTATTCTGGGAAGCAGAGAAGGCATATCCGATAGGGGTTCTCAGAAGGATGAGAGAAAATGAGGCATTGAGATAGTAGAAAAAGCAAGCGTACAAAGTAGGTGGACCCCTTGAGAGGTAGTTGTAGACAGAGTTGTTATGTTGTCATCATAATTAAAGAATGGTGATGAAATCAGGATGGAAGAGACTGAGAATATATGTGATGGGTCACTAGCTAGCTGTGTGTCCATGTATGTTTCCTCTGTCTTTTGTAGAGCTGTTTACTGTCTATAAAATCAGGGTGTTATGCTGGAGGCAATTGGTTCCTAAATCCAACTTAGCATCAGCTTTTCAAAAATAAAGATTCCAAGATCAGAACGCAAACCTTCTAAATAAGAATTTCCGGGGGTTGAAGTCCTAGGATCTGTATGTTTTTAAAGATCCCCAGGTGTATTGACTTGGACACAGTCAGTCAACAAAAAACGAGTTTGGGCACTGCTGGTTTATATGTATCACTGGCCTTTTCCACTTCTATCATCTCTTAATTTAAAAGAATCAAAGGGATGCCCAAAGGACCAAGGTGTGTAGAGATGTGATCATCCAAACCTTTATGGATTTTAAGTGAGGAAATACTGAATATGGCCTGAGGTGATAGACAAGGTAGATATTGTGAGTGCACCATTACAAACCTTAGATCTAGGGTTCACAGAAAATAAATCCATAGGAGTACAGCAGACTAGAATGTTGCCTTTTCTATAATATTTGCAACATACTCAAGTCTTTCTTTCGGTTGGTGAAAAATACCTACTTGCACTGGAACTTTGTTTTGTGCATTTAAAAATACAATCATCAGAATTTCAAAATTACCCAGCTATGTTAATGTCAAATACATGAGAAAAAGGGATTACCTGAAATTAACATAAAAATACAAAACTTCAGTCCATAATCAACACCTCTGAACAAAGTTATTCAGATTAGTCATTCTCATTCAAGATGATATCACAATAAGGATTCTGAGAGAGCCTCTGAATGTCACCCTGAATAATTCTATTCAAGGAGGAATTTTGCATGAATATAGAAGTTACCACCATAAGCAACTGCAAACTGAGAATTAACTTAATGGTATTAAATGCAGTACAAATCATCAAGAAAGACTTGACTGGTCCCAGGGATTACGTGCCATGTAGGCAGTGAGGAGATTGACAGTGATCTTGCCTTAGTCCGCCAGGTTCCTTTGTCTATGGGATTCTCTAGGTAGAATAGTGGAGTGGATTGCCATGCCCTCCTCCAGGAAATCTTCCCAACCCAGGGATCGAACCCATGTCTCTTACATCCCCTGCATTGGCCAGCAGGTTCTTAACCACTAGTGCCACCTTCAAGCACATCTTGTCTGAAGGGCCCTCATCCTGGCTATGTTTAGTCACTGCTTATTCCAGCTCATCGCCCTTAAACCTTTGGTGGCAGAGAACTTAACATCTTTTTTGCAGGTTGTCCTCAAAAGGGAAACAAATTTAACTCTCCTTCAGAAACCATTACACTGTAGAGAGGATATACTCTACTGAAGGAAAAAAAAAAAACTTAAGGTTGATATAATGGACCACATCTCAAGCAAGGACATAGGTTGAAACTATTTTCATGCTTTTAGGATTGAGAACATCATTTTGGACCTTTGGAATAGCTCTTCTGGCTGAGTTTCTTGTATGTAAATGAGACTCATTTATATTAAATCTCTGTCATGCTTATCCACTCTGTGCAACAAGATAAATATGGAATGCTCAAATGTATCTACCCTTGGAAGTAGGAGAAGTCATTCTTGGAAAAAAGGAATATTGGACAACTGAATTGGGGTTTTTAGTGTCTAACTTGATGGCTGTATTCAGATATTAATTAATTCATAATATAATTCATAATTATTCATAATACTTATTGGTCATCTCCAATCTCCTTCTAGGTTACCAACCTTACATTGTAAAAGAGCATAAGAGAAATAGACAAGTAAACAAATAAGGTGATTTTAAATAGCTAAAAGTTCTGCAAAGAAAACGAATAGGAGACATTGAAGATGGCGACTTGGAAAGGACTACTTTAGAGAGATGGTCAAAAATACTCTCTTTCAAGATACTGAAAAACCCTCTGGAAATCAATGTTTCCCTCAAGACCCAGTGTTGAAAAATACCCAGAATCCACTGATGCCCACCCTTATATACAAACTATATGGTCTCACCAAAAAAACAACCAAAACTGGTTAAATCAGGACTTTGACAGAAAAACAGAAATATTCATTTGGAGACTAGTTGAAAACTAATCAATAATTATGCTTACTGAGTCATCTCTAGTGGAGGTGAGAACTGGAAAAGGTCAGTCTTCATTCCAATCCCAAAGAAGGGCAATGCCAAAGAATGCTCAAACTACCACACAATTGCTCTCCTCTCACATGCTAGCAAAGTAATGCTCAAAATTCTCCAAGCCAGGCTTCAACAGTACATGAACTGTGAACTTCCGGATGTTCAAGCTGGATTTAGAAAAGGTAGGGAAACAGAGATCAAATTGCCAACATCTGTTGGATCATAGAAAAAGCGAGAGAATTCCAGAAAAAACATCTACTTCTGCTTTACTGATTATGCCAAAGCCTTTGACTGTGTAGATCACAACAAACTGTGGGAAATTCTTCAAGAGATGGTAATACCAGACCACCTGACCTGCCTTCTGAGAAATCTGTATGCAAGTTAGGAAATAACAGTTAGAACTGAACATGGAACAACAGGCTGGTTCCAAATCAAGAAAGGAGTACATCAAGGCTGTATATTGTCACCCTACTTATTTAACTTATAGGCAGAGAACATCATACGAAATGCTGGGCTGGATGAGGCACAAGCTGGATTCAAGATTGCCAGGAGAAATATCAATAACCTCAGATATGCAAATGATACCACCCTTATGGCAGAAAGTGAAGAGGAACTGAAGAGCCTCTTGATGAAAGTGAAAGAAGAGAGTGAAAAATCTGGCTTAAAACTCAACATTCAAAAAACGAAGGTCATGGCATCCAGTCCCATCATTTCATGGCAAATAGGTGTGAAAACAATGCAAACAGCGAGATACTTTATTTTCTTGGGCTCCAAAATCACTGCAGATGGTGACTGCTGCTACAAAATGAAAAGATGCTTGCTCCTTGGAAGTAAAGCTATGACCAACCTAGAGAGCATATTAAAAAGCAGAGACATTACTTTGCCGACAAAGGTCTGTCTAGTCAAAGCTATGGTTTTCCCAGCAGTCATGTATGGATGTGAGAATTGGACTATAGAGAAAGCTGAGAGCCAAAGAATTAATGCTTTTGAACTATCATGTTGGAGAAGACTCTTGAGAGTTTCTTGGACTGCAAGGAGATCAAGCTAGTCAATCCTAAAGGAAATCAGCCCTGAATATTCATTGGAAGGACTGATGCTAAAGCTGAAACTCCAATACTTTGGCCACCTGATGCGAAGAACTGACTCATTGGAAAAGACCCTGATGATGGGAAAGATTGAAAGCAGGAGGAGAAGGGGACGACAGAGGATGAGATGGTTGGATGGCATCACCGACTTGATGGACATGAGTCTGAGTAAGCTTCAGGAGTTGGTGATGGACAGGGAAGCCTGGCGTGGGGCATTTCATGGGGTCGCAAAGAGTCAGACACAGCTGAACAACTGAACTGAGTCATCTAACTAGATACCATATGGAAGATGCAATCAAAACCAGAAAAATAAAATACTGTTGGTTGATTCTGCCTTTGAGGAATTTTCCGTATCTTAGGAAGCATATAGTCTATTACTCAGAACATTTCAATACCAAATAGGCTATTCAGACAACAAAAATAGTGTCACAGCTTTGTGGATAGTCCTTTATATTTCACAATGTAACATTCAGCACAATCCAATACGTGGGAAGTATATTTCCATTATACCTGGAAGAAAAATGAGGTTTAGAGGGGTTAGACACCTCATCCAACAGCACACAGCTAGTAAGTAGCAATATCTAGACATGGACTTAACTTTCTGACTTTTAAGCTATGAAGCTTGAATCATCCATACTGTATCTAGGAAAAGGAAGATGGCACGCTTATCTCTCAGTCACATTTTGTTTAAGGTATAAGAATAAGAATATAGAATAGTCCTATTATCTTGGGGTGAATCTTATTGATCTGGAAGAGGGCAGTAATCTTAACACTTCAGAAGAGTGAAGCTCATTATACTATTGTAAGGAATTCATATAATTCATATAATGAATTCCATGTTATTTTCACAATCACTTAGAGAGTTTCTTCAAGAGTCAATTTAAGCCTTTCTTCCAGCGTATTCTAAGTCATCACAACTTCCAGTGACAAGTGGTGTCCAATTCTGAACTGAGATTGTTCTACTCTGACCTCATTTGGTTGATAAAGTCTTGTGCTGTTCTTGACAATATCTGTCCATGGTACATCTTCTCAGCTGGATTATATGCAACATATAGGCAGCAAACTGCCTCCCACCTTGATTCAAAGCAGGTAATAAACAAGAATCTCCATTTTATAGATCAGAAAACAGAAGCAAACTGACATAACATGGCTTCCTTGGTGCTCAAATAGGCAAAACCACAACTGGAAGAACATCTCCAGAAAGTCAGCCTCTACTCACTTCTCAAAATGTCCTATCCCCCTTTTTCCAACCCACCCTTCAGGCACGCTGGGCATTGAGAATTACCAAAGATGTAAAGCCCAAATTAGGAATCAGGTGATCTAGGCTGAAGATCTGACTCTGTAGTAAATAATTCAGGGAACTTGTTTTGTTCAATCAATATGTATTTATCCAGCACCTATTACATATGTTCATGAGCACACACATATATACACACATTGCTTTAAGCTCCTTAGGAAAAACAAATTTGAATTATTAAACACAGTCTATGAACCTGGCACTGTGCTAAGCATTTTCTATATATTCCATTTATTTCCTTCCTGCTCTCAAATACCCATGTTTTATGCTCAAATGCCAGTTGTGGGCACCGGATCCCTTCTTGAGCACCACAACCAGCCTCACCACTGGTATGCGTTACACTCTTAGGTCCTATCACCCCCACCCCGTGGTCACCCCCTTCCTCACAGGCATATGCTGTAACGGCCTGCCTCTTCTCCTCTCTCCTCATGCTCATATGTGTATGGAGACACAGTTAGTCGCTCCTCCCTTCCATTTACCCGCTTGCTTTCAGGCAGCAAGACACCCATAATAAAGCCCCATTAGGGAGCCTGGATTGGCAAGACACAGTCAGTGGGGCCTTCCAATCTTTCTCAAATAGGGTTGGCTGTGAGGCCCACTGTTGGCCCAGACTGTGAGCAAGACTCTCTGATCTCTCCATGGGAGGGACTTTACACAGGCCTCAACCACGTGCAAAGTGGCAACAAGTCAATGGGGTAAACCCCATAGAGGCCACCTCCCTGCTTTGCCACACAAAGTAAACGGTTTCCCACTCTTAAAGGACCAGAGCAAAGGAAGACGAAAATAAAACCAAACAAAAGAAATAAAAACTCTTCCTGTTCAGACTCTCAAGAATCCTCACAGAAGCCCTGGAATTTTCATATCAAAGAATTTTACCCTCTTAAAGCCACTGAGACTTAGTGGGCACTCAGAGGCAAGACTGCTGCTAATTGCCTACTGGACATAAAAAGTGACTAAAGAAACTCCAGATAATTCCCTTCAATTTGACCCAGCAAGAGCTATGCGGCTATGCAAATGACCTCACTACTGCTTCCTCTGGATTACTTGAGTATTTCTGTTGCCAGGTATGGAAGGACAGGAAGTATGGGTTAGTTGCTCAGTCGTGTCTGACTCTTTATGACCCCACAGACTGTAGCCCGCCGGGCTCCTCTGTCCATGGGATTCTCCAGACATGGAGTAGGTTGCCATGCCCTCCTCCAGGGGGTCTTCCCAATAAGCTGATGTTAAATCATTTAAGAGGTTACACCCTTCTCAAATGGAGGTGAGCAAGGGTCACGGAAAGAACCTGAGATCGGAATCATGGAGAATTAGATCCAATTCTCCCTGCTGCTGTTTATTAGTCATGTGACCTGGGACCTTCATTTTTGGTGGATGGGCTGAGATAAGAATAGGGGAGAAAGGGGACATTCAGAGGGATAGTTGGATGTAATGGTATGACATATGTGGAGACCTGAACACTCAAAAAAATATTAGTCTCAATCTTCCTTCGCAGACAAGCCTAACACAGGTGTCTTATCTTCCAATGAAATATTCTTCTTTGTAAGATGTAACCTGATATGTTCTGTAGGACTTGCCCAAATCAAAGAGAAAATCTTTTCTCTCTGTACTTACACCTGTATAAGAGAAAACAGAGCTAGATAATCTTGCTACAGAAGGGTCACAGAAATTATCTGGCATAATACCTTCGTCTCAGAGATCAGAAAACTGAGACTCAGAAAAGAAGTAACTTGTTTGTTGTCAAACAGAAAGTTGGTAGGACAAAGATCCAAATCAGTTTACTCAACATAACAAAAAAAAAAAAAATGGCCCATGAAGAGGTGAAGTGTAATCAATACCACAGTGATAAGACCTACAGTTTGTGTATCACTTCCTACATTCCCAACATGTGCTGACTCATCAAATATCACAACAAGGTCTTGAGATATGTTCTAATATTGTTCCCCATGTAACAGATCAAGATAGTGGAATAGAAGGACATGGAGCTCACCTCCTCCCATTACCTACATGTGGAACAATTCTCACAGAATACCTGCCATATAACAGATTACCCACGCTTTTACAATGGTGAAGCCAGAATTTGAACCGAAGACTTCTTGGCTCCTTTGAACCAAAGCCCTGCTGTCACTCACCACACTCAACAGCCTCTCATGCTCACTCACCAAGCACCATCAAATTGCCTAACATGGAAGGGCCTCTAGAGAAGATAAAGTTATGACACAACTCTTATCTTAAAACAACTAACATTTTAATTGAGGAAAAAACAAAATATACATACTTAATGATTCATAGCATTCAAAGTGATGAGATGCTATTATCTAGATGTGAGAGAAAGAAGAAGAATGCGGATCCAAGAAGCGAAAAAGGTCTTTTCATATGAGATGCTACCTGAGCAAGCCTGGAAAACAAGTCTGTCCTGGGAGCCCACGCTAGAGTGTCTTGTTTAGGTGGTATAGTGGTTTTGAAATACATCCACAATTTCTTCAATGTGCCTCCCTTTAAGAGTTAGAATTTCATTTTCCCCTTCAATATGAGTAGGACTTGGTGACTCACTCATAAGAAATAGAATATGGCAGAAGAGACAATGAAGACACTGCAGCTTCCTTCCTCTCTCTTGGATCAATTCCTCTTGGGGAAGCCAGCTGCCATGCTGTAGGAACACTCAAGTAGCTCTATGGAAAGACTCATATGGAAATGAGTGGAAGCCTCCTGACAACTGAGGAATTGGAATCTCTTGCCAAGAGCTACCATTCTCCAGCTTGAGGTCAAGTCTTTAGTTGACTGCAGCCTTGGCTGACATCTTGAGGGTGACTTCTTTAGAAATCTCAAGCCAGAAACAACCATCTAAGTGACTCCCAAATTCCTGACCCACAGAAATTGTGAGATAACAAACATTTGTTGCTTTAAGTAGCTAAATTTGGGGGTAATTGGTTACACCGCAATAAATAAGTAATCTAGATGATAATGCTGCATATGTATTGAAGGGATGTGAAAAATAAAAGAAGCTGTGGATAATAAAGTAAATGGCAGACTCCGCATCTTCAAACTCTAGTTCTAATGCTCTGAGACCTAAAAAAATGCAGGTTAAGCTGGAGTTAAGTGCAGAAAAGACATTTATCCAAGTTAATAGCCAGGAGCCAATTTCCTGAAAGCTCAGTTAGTAAATTTACCAAGCAACTATCCAGGGTCACTATGTGCCATCAAGAGTGGTGAATACTAATTAATCTTTTTCCAGAGGGGGGTCAATTGGGCCTAGAATAGAAATATTCCTCTCCAATGTACCCAAGGGCAGTGGAAAAAACCCAGGCTTCTCAAGTGCAATAAGACTTTGTAATTACAATTTCAGGTAGCAATAATTAAGCATATACCTCCACCCCTCAATTTACAGATAAGCATCTACCTGCACACGCACAGCACAGCCCGGAGAACACGATTCATGCCCAGTGCTGTGTCCTTCACCTGGGTCACCCATCACAGAAACCTCTGCAGCACCCTGATCTTAAAGAAATGATTACCATTTGTGGTTCTAAATAGGCCCACGTTATTTTCTACGAGTGTCAATTTTCCCCTGCAATATTACATTTTCCAACATTTGGTTTTCCAGCATTTTGCCATGACTATCTGTGTAGATTAGAAAGGTTCTTAACTGTTATCTGTAATAGATTTTGCCTGCAGCAAAATTCATGCAGGCATAATAGAAGAACAAAGTGTACTCTGATGAAATTGCAACCATAATTTCCAGATGCCTGACATTTATTGCTTATTGCTATTAGAATTCAAGTGCCTATTTGTTTTGTACTTTGCTTTTATTCTTACATCACAACATATAATGGAAAAAAAAGATATTTTAAATGTTGGGTTAAGTATAACAGATCAGCACGAGGTACCAACATAATCAATACTACTTAAACATACTCCTAGGCAATTAATTTTTAAAGAATCAAATTGTTGTATCACATCAAAATTTATAATGATACCAGAAAGGGCGTTACATTCTTTATTGTTTAATTAAAAGCAACATTTAGCACTCAGGCAGCTAACTGTTAAGACATCACAACATAAAAGGTTTGGGTTATTCATTATGCTGAGGGAGGTACAACTGATTTTTTACATTTTTTACTATTAAATGTTAATTGTCCTTAATTAGCTAGCAGGAATTTATCAAATTAGTAGAAATCAGAAGGAGAGCTATAAGAAGGAAGCTTAATATAGCCATCCTACAGTGACCAGGGCATTGCTGACACTTGATATCCAGGTAACGGTCTTCATCTGAAAGAAGAAAACAAGTGGGTTTTACAGTGAACAAGCTGATGAAGTTGAGTCCAGAAAATGGCAGAGAGTAAAACATGCATAGCTTCAGGGAAAGACACAAGAAGATGCATACACAGAACAGAGAAGAGACATAGGAAATAAAAGGAAGTAGAAAATTATATTGAAAGATTCAAGCTGAAAGAAATAAAGAGAAAGAGGGAAGGGAGAAGCAAGAACACTTACCAGCCTCTGGGTTCCTACCCAGAGGACTACAGAATGAAGATAGGTGGGTGAAACTGTTAAAACTCAGTTCAGGATATTTGCCCAATGCTGAGGCACTGCCCAAATGCTCAGACGGTGTTTAGGCTCTTAAGAGAAAAATAGTGGGTGGAATGAGAGTATCTAGCTGACTGTCAAGTTCATGGACCATGTGGGCTGATTCATAGAATGTTAAAGGGGCCTGGAGGGTTTCCCTCATGCTCAGCAGTAAAGAATCTGCCTGCAGGGCAGGAGATGCAGGTTTGATTCCTGGGTCCGGACGATCCCCTGAAGAAGGAGATGGCAACCCACTCCATCTCCATTCTTGCTTGGGAAATTCCATGGACAGGGGAGCTTGGTGGGCTACAGTCCAGGGGTCGCAAAGAGTCAGACATGACTTAGTGATTAAACAACAACAAAAGAGACCTGGAAAGGGCATGAAGACAAAATAAGCCCCATCATGGACCCTTTTGATTAATTTTCCCCTACAAAGTCCACATAGGAAAAACTCTGTCTAATAAGCAATGTGATGCTATGAAAGTAAATATACAACTTTTATTGGGCCTTTTGCAGTACTGAAAGAAACTTTGAACCCCATTACATAACTACAGTTCGGACCCCAATCTAATTCTTTTATTTTATGATTGAGAAAACGATGCCTTCCCTAACACTGGCAACGATGAAGGCTGACTCCAAAGATGGTGAATACATCCAGGAGGCAGTGAGCACTGACCTGGTCTGTAAAGGCAGCTCCACACACCTGTACTTTCTATAGGGATAGGACCATGGTCTCAAGCTACCAGTAGCTCTACCCTCTGGCCCAAGACCCTGCAAATGAGCGCATCCTCCTTGGGGTAAGCTCTATGACTATGAAAGTATCTGTCATAGCCAGTAAGGTCTGGGTTCTGAAACTGGGTGTCCAGGCAGCTGCTCTCAGAAGTACATATGCTACATGAAGATTCCAAAGAAACAAGGCATTCCAACGAAATTTCCCCCCAGAAACCTCTCAAGAGCAGGCCTATGGGACAAGATAGAAAATTTTGATATAAGGACCTGGAGGGCTTCCCTGGTAGCTCAGCAGTAAAGAATTATTCTATACATTATTCTACAATTAAAGAAATTGCAACTACTCCAGTTTCTGTAGATGACCTCATCTTCTTGATGACATCTTACACCTAGTCAAAACAAGGAATGGAAAGGATTTAAACATACCATCTATTGGTATTTCAGTCAACCGAGTCTCTTTTCAGTAAATAAATCTTGAGAATGTCTTTGTATACTCTATGTGCACATGTATTTATATTAATATAAAATTTGTTGCTGTTGTTGTTTATTCACTGAGTTTTGTCTGACTCTTGCGACTCCATAGACTATAGTCTGCCAGGCTCCTCTGTCCATGAGATTTCCCAGGCAAGAATATTGAAGTGGGTTGCCATTTCCTTCTCCGGGGGATCTTTCTGACCCAGGGATCAAACCTACATCTTCTGCATTGGCAGGTGGGTTCTTTACCACTGAGCCACCAGGGATGTTCTTACATAAATTTGTATCACATCATTTAGACAGTCATTGAAAACATCTTATCAAGAAGAAAGATCTTCATGGTATCTTAAGTTCAAGATACCATGAAATTCAGTTCTCTAGGGAGGACTGGACTCAACAGGAACAGTCTATAAGTGTGAATGTTCATGTGTGTGTGTTTATATATCCAAGAGGTAGGTGTTCTAGGTTCAATCAAGACTTCTTGGATCTAGAATGAGTTTGAATATAAATTAAGGATTATGGGTTCAACCTCATGGGCAGCCTCTGTTCATGCAGAACCAGAGGCATTAGGATAATACAGCATTTTAGAGGAAAGATGGCTAGCAGGCTTTGCAGGATAGACCAGGAGGAAACCGCAAAACTTCTTGTTCTCTAATCCAGGCAGAGGTTCACACAGGGCCAGCGTAGCGGTATGGAAAGGAAACATGGGTCCAGCCAACACTGATGAGAAGACGCTCACAGGGTAGGAAGGAACAAGGCTACGGGGAGAGAGACAGGGAGGAGAGCAAAGCCGGCTTAGAGATGAACAGCTTGGCTGGGATGGTTTTTTGAAATGCTGCCTTTCAAAAGCCAAGCAGACGTCCATGCAAAGATCTGCTGTTGCTGTTTTCCCTAGTTATCTGAGTATCTGTGATACAGATTACAATTAAAACAATGAGAAAGTCACAAATTCTAAACCACTCTACTTGATATTTCCCCATAACTTATGATATAGTAAGGGCAGGAGAATAAAGGATAAGAGAGAAAATTTGTTCACCAATCCTAACTTCCTGTTACATATCACTAGATGGTTTAACACAATAGGAGGGCAACTATTTTTGAGGAACTGTTTTAGATATACTAACAAAAAGAATGCAGGAAAACAGAATCAATACTTGTACACCCACTGGATGGTCCCTTTTGAAACATATGCTTTGAAGAACAATTAGCTCGGGGGCAATGCTGTGCCAGCCCACTTAACACTGAATGTGATGTTCTTCCTCACAAACCTTTCAAAAACATTTGTAAAGCACTTTCTGTGACTGTTTAACATTCTTTTTATCAAATTGCAGACTGATTCAGCAGATCCCACAACTGTCATGATTTTTTATAATTTTGAAAGAGAAATAACACATAAATGTGGTTTAAAAATCCAAAAAGTACATAATGATGTAAAATTAAAATGCACAAGTCTCTCTTCTTCCCCAACCTTTTGCATATCAAAGATAGCTATTGTTAACAGCTTCTCATTTATCTTTCCTTAAAAAGGACATAACACCACATTCATTATTTCATTTTTAAATTTACACCAAGGCAATCCTATACCTTGCTTATTTTGTTCAATTTTGCATCACTGGAGTATTTCCCTGTCTATACATATCACTCTGATACATACTTTTAACAACTAGGTGGATGTGTCATGTTTATCTAGCTGGTCCCCTGTTGATGAACACATAGGTTGTTACCAATGTTCTAGTATTACACCTAATGCTCAAATGAATAACCTCATATATATAAAAATATCTATAAAGTAATTTCTTAGATGTGGAATTTCTGGGTCAAAGGAGATATTCATTTCTAATTTTAGTAAATTTTTCCACATCACTTTTCAAAATGATTTTCCTAATTTACATTTTCACCAGAAGTTGTAAAAGTACATAATCCCTTATATCCTTATTTAGCTGACTTATAAAGCTGACATTAACGACTATATAACACTGTCAATTTGATTTGTTTCTTTAATCATGAGTATAACTAAATATACTTTTTGTACAGAGATGAACACTTTGTATTTCTTTTTGAATGAACTTAGGAAAAACTCAAGAACATGCTATTGCAAAGCATTTTTATCAAATGCCTTTCCTAGTTTTACACTGAGAATCATTACCTACAAGGTTTCCCACAGCTTGTAAAATTCCTAGCGTCAAGTCACTGGTTCAGCAAGCCTCATCAAGAATTCACATTTCCAATAAACATGACCAGGGCTGAGGTTGTCTTATAAAAACAACAAGATAGAACCAATGACATTTACATCACACTCAACTTATGAAGCACAGCAGTAGGTGAAATTACCTGAAAAGAGACATATTTAGTGTCTTAAAGGAGAGATCTGATCAAAGAGAGATGATTGATGGCTTAGCACTAAGATTAATTTAGGATGGTGGTCTACAATCTAACTGAAGGAAAAAAGTGAGTACCAAGAATATCTTTTAGAGGGGTGGGATGGTAAGTGAGGTGGGAGGGAGGTTCAAGAGGGAGGGGACACATGTATACCTACGGCTGATTCATGTTGAAGTTTGACAGAAAACAAAAAAATTCTGTAAAGCAATTATCCTTCAATTAAAAAATAAATTAATTTTAAAAGAAGAGTATCTTCTACCTGAATTTCTAGACACTGCCATTTTTGAAATAGTTCATTTTATATTCACAAAGTAAGACAGGAATGACTGAAGGGTGGCACCACGATGGACCCCTGGAGTAAGTATAAAGAAACAGATATGATGAATTCAGGTAACCCTGGCCTGTAACCAGCATGTAAGTCTTCAGCCTAGACTGTACATTAGAATCATCTGGAGAGCTTTTATCTTTTTTTGGCTGTGCTGGGGTTTTGCTGCAGCGCACGGGCTTTCTCTGGTTGCAGAGCCTGGGCTCTGCAGCCCACAGGTTCAGTAGTTGCAGTGCACGGACTAGGCTGCCATGAGGTGTGTGGAATCTTAGTTCCCTGACCAGGGATCCAACTGAGTCCCCTGCACTGGAAGGTGGATTCTTAACCACTGAACCACCATGGAAGTCCCTGGAGAGCTTCTTAAATCATCCAATGCCTGGATCCTACCCTAGACCCACTGAGTCTAGGCTTAAACCCTTGGTATTTATTTTTTTAAGTTTCCCCAGAAGATTCTAATGTGCAGCTAAATTTTAGAACCTCTTCATTAAGGTTTAGATATATTTTCAAGAGCTTCCTAAGGTCTTTGCTAATCTAGGGATCTTTCCTGAAACCTCATGACTACTGAGCCTTGCTGGGACAATCTGAAATCAGTATTTGGCATGATGTCTATTAGAAGGCCATGTATGCAGAAGAGTTAGCCACATCAGGCACAATGAAAGGCAGTGACTATAAAGCTCCTGTGGGTCCCTGAAGGAATTAATCTTTTAAAAAAGAAAAACCTAACTCCTTCTACTAATGGAAGTATAATCTGGAGATCATTTTAGCAATTTATATCAAGAGTCTTTAAAGTGTACATATCTGTTGACCCATAAATCCCATTTCCAGAAACCAGGGATATTTACAAAGATGTAGGCATAGACTAGGATGTTAACTCTTGTGTTGTCTGTATCACAAAACTGGAAACAAGTCATCTAGTAAACATTAATGAATTCAATATTTACAGTGGAATATTATAAATCATTTAAAATATGCCTTAAGTATGACTATCAGATTAGTCATTCATTGACTTAAAATGAATGACATGGAAAATGTTCAAATACATTTGAAGTGAAGAAGCAAGTTGTAAATTTCCACATGTAGCATATCTCAGTTCTTTACAAATGATGTAACAGTAGCACATTTACCAAGGGCTTTCTGAATTCTAGATACGGTTCTAAATATTTTATAAATATTCATTCACTCATGCTAGGGGTACCACATTCCCAGTGGTACCCCTATTTTTTAGTTCACTTTAGAGATGAAATTGTTGGTTCACAGAGAAGTTACTAATGTATCTGAGGTCACACAGCCAAAAAGTGGCAGAGCTTGGCTCTCAAATTCGTATACTCTAGCCCACAGCCCATGCTCAACTGCTACACTACACTGCTTCAGACATGTGTTTATATGCACAAAGTATCTAGACGGAAAAAGGAAAGTTTTACTGCCTACCCTTTGCTAATAAAGAATTTGTCTTTTATATAATGAGCATACATGACACATATTTTTTCAAAGTTAGTACATATATATATATATAATGCACATATGTGTGTGTGTGTGTGTGTATTTTTTAGGTCAATGTGGCTTAGATGGTAAAGAATCTGCCTGCAATGTGGAAGACTCAGGTTTGATCCCTGGGTCAGGAAGATCCCCTAGAGAAGGAAATGGCAACCCATTCTTTTTTTTCTTTTTTTTGTGAGCTCTCATTATTTTTTTTATTAGTTTTTCCATACAATGACATGATATCACCATGGGTTTACATATGCTCCCCCTCCAGAACCCCCCTCCCACCTCCCTCCCTCCTCCCTCCCCCGGGGAAATCTCGATGCACCAGCCCCGAGCATCAATCCTGGGCTGGCAATTGATTACACATATGATAATTAACATGTTTCAATGCCATTCTCCCATATCATCCCACCCTTGCCCTCATCCACAGAGTCCACGAGTCTGTTCTATACATCTGCATTCCTTTTGCTGTCTCGCATGCTGGGTTCTCGTTACCGTCTTTCTAAATTCCATATATATGCATTAGTATACTGTATTGTTGTTTTTCCTTCTGGCTTACTTCACTCTGGATAATGGGCTCCAGTTCTGTCCACCTGAGTAGAACTGATTCAAATGAATTTTTTTTTTAATGCTGAGTAATATTCCATTGTGAATATTTTGCCTGGAGAATTTCCTGGACAGAGGAGCCTGGCAGGCTCCAGTCCATGAGTTGCGAAGAGTCAGACATAATTGAGTGACTCACACTTTCACTTTCATATATTTTTAACTTTTTATTTTATATTGGAGTATAGCCACTTGGCAATGTTGTGATAGTTTCAGGTGGAGGGCAAAGGGATGCAGCCATACATGTACATGTATGCATTCTCCCCCAGGCTCCCCTCTCGTTCAGGCTGCAACACAACTCTGAGCAGAGCTCCCTGTGCTGTTCAGTAGGTGTCTGTTCGTTATCCACTTTAAATATAGCAGTGTGTCCAGGATGAGCCCTTCTAAATTGTTAAGGAATGGAAAATCCATTGACCATAACAAATAAAAATTCGAGGAAAATAAAAAAAGATGTGCAAAGGACAGGGAGGCTGGGTATCTGCCCAGGGAGCAAAACTAAGGAGGAGAACCAGCCTCTAAAAATCTGCACAGGTCCTAGCCTGAGAGGTCCTTTCCATGCCTGTTTTGCTGTATGACAGAAGGGGCAAATACACAAAATGAGGAAGGGCACAGAAGCCAGGAGGTGAACTGGTCAATTCAGCTGGGTAAGAGTTCTCTCAGGATAGGAGAGAATTTGAGAGGAGAGTTGAACAGGGAGAAGGAACCGGTGAGGAGACAGTGAAAATGCATGACAGTAAAGAGACTAGGTAAGTGGGAGGGTTAGTGAACTGAAGATGAAGTAAAGGAGAGAGAGACAAGACCCCACTTATACAAGACCTTAAGGAAGGAAGTGTGCAAGGGAACAGCCCATCCACACCTCCCCTGTCCTCATGTGATCTGATGAGCAGCTGGATCTCAGAAAAGACCAAACGTTTGGAACGGCCAACTTATTGATGAAGGAATGGGGCGCATCACAGACACGCGGAATAACTTCACAGCAGTGGCTTGGAGCCGAGCAGAAGCTAGACACCAGTGGTCTGTGATGGTGCTGTTCAGCCGGTTAGTCTGCTCCAAGTGACACCAGTAGAACGAAAAGGCAGCACTCAGGGCTTTGGCACAATGCTCTGCCCACTGAGCCAATGGCCCAGGCTTCTGGCTCACTGCAGTCATTAATGTCTGTCAGCCCGCGATGCTAGGTTGTAATTCTCCCCCTCTGACCAAAGCTTCAATGGGTAGAATTGCTTTGGAAAGTAGGACATCCACTCTGAGCTAGGGAAAAATTCTAGAATATATTTAAAGAAATGCAGCTGGCTGTGTTACTATTAGGACCATATAGTCATTCAAACTATGATAACAAGTTCAAACTATTGCCTAATAAAAATACTTTTGGGATAAGTGACTGATATATAACCGATATATAAATATATGCTTCTGAAGTACTCGAAGGTGCTAGAAAACAGAAATTAAAACAGATTCTATTCAATATTTTAAGTACATCACTCCATCTTATTCTCATTTTCAGCTTCTATTTTAAGGACTCTTCCCTTCTTCATAGGTTCCCCATCCTTATTACTGCCAATATAAGGTTAAATAAATATAGTTCCACTCCACATTTTGCTTCACTTAGCAGATGTACTCAATATTTTCACACAGTCACACTTAGAATTACAGCAAAAGACCACATTCAAGCCAAGAAACAATTGTCTTTCACAATCATTCTACAAGAAGTCTCAAATTAATGAGTTTAATAGCAGATTTTTCTTCCTTTGGACATAACCTCTTTCTGTCTTTAGATATAATATATGATACCTGGGAAGCATGCAGAAATTATGCACAGACATGCACTCAGATTGTAAAAACCTCATTGTAGAAATAGCTATCCCTACAGTAAGTAGTCATATAACTTTTTTTGCCTCCTTATTATTGCAGTATATAATTCACTCCTCTGCAAGTTCAAATTGCATATTATAGCACATTAATGTTGGTCTTCCTTTATAGCAACCTATCATATGGTTAGCATTCTCATTTATAACTTAAATTACTTTTATTTCTCCAGCCATTTCACCTAACTACTTTGAATCAAATGGGAAAACCCTCATATATCCCAGGTTGCAGAAATATGCAGTCGTAAGAGCTGGCTGCAACCATATACGAGTGCTACCCGAATACGTGGCTGCACCTATGTCTGAGGTCAGTGGCCCTTCTGAATCTGCAAAAACAAAAGGGGTGTGTGTGGGGCTCCTGACGCCATTTAGAAGTAGCCTCAGAAGTGGGTAGAACTGAAAACCAGCTAGGCCTTTAATAAAGACCATAGCCAAATATATTGTTTTAAATGGAGAATAACAAAGGTTGGGGGTGGGTTGGAACCCTCCAGTGGCTTCCCATTTACCCTAAGATGAGAATGGAAATATTGGCCTTTCCAGGTCTGGACCCTGTCTGCCTCTCTGGTCTCCTCATGTACCCCTCTGCTTTGCTCCCCACCCCACCCTACAGAGATAATTTCACCTCTTTGAAAACAACTCTAATTCAATCATTAGATCGTTTCAGAAATTCTTTCCTGGCCTCCCAACTGAATCACTTTGCTCAAGCATATAATCTCGGGCAGGATAATTAATTAAAAATTTTTTGTTACATATACATATGTGATTTTTCTTTCTTTCTCACATTTCTTTGCATTACCAAGTTTTGTAGAGCAGAGAGCAAAAGCCTCCTGTTTTGCCAGCAGTTTAAAACCATTGAAGAGGTAATGCTAGACCTTCGGAGAGGAGACAGGTGAGAGATCCTATAAGCAGTTGAGACCTTCTCCTTGCTCCCAAATGGCCCTTCAAAGAAATGGCAAGACTTCCAAAGGACGGCTGATGGTGTTTCTGGAGAACTTCAGAGTCAAACAGAGGCAAGCCTCTGACCCTCAAGGATGCTTACGCATTGGACAATAAAGATATCAGCAATGACCATGAAGGCCCGTGACCTGGAGGCCTATACTACACTGTCCAGGTACCACCAGAGTTCCCTGGGTTTGGAGTGACCATGAAGATGATGCAATCCCAACACAGACAGAGTTGGAATCTCCCACTTACCTGGATGGAGGAAAACTAAGCAGATTTGAAAGAATATGACACTTCTTGCATACCTGAGTTTTAGATACAAACATAATGTTCATATCTGCTATAGTCTCATCTTGCTCACATGTTGCACTCATCTATAGTTTTCAAATTTTCAAACACACACATATATTTTTCCCATTAATGTCTTTTTTCTAAGCTCTGTGAGGAGAAGAACTGTCTGTGTTTGCTCACCATCCAACCTCAGGGTCTAGCACAACACTTAACACACAGTGGGTGTTGATACACTCCTTTCTTAGATTTACTTGCATTCAGTAAAATGCACAGATCCTAGGTGCACACTTCAGTGAATTTTGGCAAAGGTATCTACTCATTTAAGTAACACTTCAATCACTGTATAGAGCATTACCATCACCCTAGAAAGTTCTCTCTTGTCTCTTTACAGTTGTGCCCCTCTTTCTACCAGTGTGTGTTGGTGTGGTGCGTGTACACTCAGTCGTGTCTGACCTTTTGTGACCCTATGGACTGCAGCCCACCAGGTTCCTCTGTCCTGTGAGATTTCCCAGGCCAGAATACTGGAGTGAGTTGCCATTTCCTCCTCCAGGGGATCTTCCCGATCCGGGGATCAAACTTGCATCTCTCTGTCTCCTGCATTGGCAGGTGGATTCTTTATCACTTCTCCACCTGGGAAGCCCTTTGTACCAGAGGTGACCACTATTCTGATTTCTATCATCATAGATGAGTTCTGCTGGTCCTTTCACTTGATGTAGATGGAAACAGGCAGTATGAACTATCTTGCAGCTTGATTGACTGACTCATAATGATTTTGACATTCACCCATGTGTTGTATGAATGTGTAATTTGTTCCTTTTTTGGCACACACTATTTCATTGCATGGAATTACCACCATTTGTCTGTCCATCAAGTAGAAAATGTAAACATGTTGTTTTGGACACTTTACTATTATGAATAAAGCTGCAATGAACATTCTTGCACACATCATTCTGTAGAAATATGCTTTCACTCCTCTTGGATAAACAGGTAGAAGTTGAATGGCTGGACCATATGGTAGGTGTATGTTTACATAAGAAACTGTCAATTTTTCACAGTAGTTGTATCATTGTGTACCTCCACCAACAATACATGAGCAGTCCAGTTGCTCTGAATCTGTTCCAGCATTAGATATCGTTTTATCAAATTTTATACATTTTAGTAAACATATAGTAGTATCTTTCTGTGTTTTGTTGGTTTTTTTTGTCTGGCTACACAGCACAGCTTGCAGGATCTTAGTTCCCCGACAAGAAATCAAACCTGGCCACAGGCAGTGAAAGCACCAAGACCTAACCACTGGACTTACAGGGAATACTCATAATACTGTAGTTTTAATTTGTCTTTTCCAGCAAGCTTGGAGTTCAATTTTTAATGAGTATTTAGAGCTATCCTCTAATCAGTTTTGATAAGCTGCATTTTTTAAGAGTGTTGTATAATTTGGTGGCATAATCTGTTATCCAGTTTAATACTGAACATTGATTTTTGTGTTTTCTTTCTTGATCAGTCTTGTTAGGAGTTTATCAAGTTTTTAAATACTTGTTCAATAATCAACTATTGGGCTTGGCATATTTATCTATAGTTTTCCATTTTTATGTTATTTCTGTTTTCTTCCTTGGTGGCTCAGAGGGTAAAGAGTCTGCCTCCAATGTGGGAGAGCCAGATTCAATCCTTGAATTGGAAAGATACCCTTGAGAAGAAAATAGCAATCCACTCCAGTATTCTTACCTGGGGAATCCCATGGACAGAGAAGCCTGGTGGGCTACAGTCCATAGGGTCGCAAAGAGTCAGACATGACTGAGCGACTAACACACATTTCTTTTTACTTACTTTGACTTTAGTTGCTGTTTTTCCTAGCTTTTAAAGGTAGAAGCTTATATAATTTTAGATCTTTCTTCTTTTCAAAAATAAACATTTAAAACTACAATTTTCTGTCTTAGCACCATTTGAGATGTACCCTACAAATTTTGACAGTTGGGTTTTTACTGGTATTTAGTTCAAAATATTTTCTAATTTCCCTTATAAATTCTTCTTTGAAACATGAATTACTTGGTAGTGTGTTTTTAGTCTCAAAATATTTCAGGAATTTGTAGACACATTTTTATTACTGATTTCTAATTTGACATTACCATGGCCAGAGAATGCATTTTTGTATTATTTCAATATTTGAAATTTTGGGGGGCTTGTTTTATGGCCCAGAATTGATCTATCTTGCTTAGTCTTTTGTTGATAAGAACACATGCTACACATTTGTTGATTATATGGCTTCAGTCGTGTCTGACTCTTTGTGACCCCCATGGACTGTACCCACCAAGCTCCTCTGTTTATGGGATTCTCTAGGAAAGAATAGTGAAATGGGGTGCCATTTTCTCTACCAGGGGATCTTCCCAACCCAGGGATCATGAACCCATGTCTCTTGTGCCTCCTGTATTGGCAGGTGGATTCTTTATATAATAGCGCCACCTGGGAAGCTCCATAAGAATGGTATAAATGTCTATTAAGTCAGGTTGGTTGACAGTGTTAGTCAAATCATCTATACCCTTTCTGACTTTTTGCCTCCTTTTCTATCAGTGAGAAAGGAACACTGAGTCTCCAACTCTGATTGTGGATTGATCTATTTCTCCCTTTAGTTCTGTCAATGTTTACTGCATGTAGTTTGATGTACTATTTGACACACATACATTTAGGATTATCACGTTTTCTTGATGAATTGACTCTATTCTTATGAACTCTCTCTCTCTTGTGTCTGGTAATATTTCCTGTTTTGAAGTCTTTTTTTGTCTGATTAACAGAGGCATACCAGTTTTCTTATGAGTAGTGTTTGCACAGCATATCTTTTTCCTTTTTGACTCTGTCTATCTGCAATATCACACTTCAGGTGCATCGCTGCAGTCAGCACTTAGTTGTTTATCCATCATGATCATCTTGGCTTTGTAGCTGGAGTATTTGTTCCCATTTAAATGCAAATAATCATTGATAAAGATTGGGTTTCAATACACTATTTGGGGTCTTTTCCCTCTATTTTTTTCTTCTAGTCTCTCATCCTTGACTATCCTTTCCTGCCTTCTTTCATACTCATTGAGTACCTTTTTAGGTACCAAAAAAGAATTTCATCTTTTTATTATTTGTCTGTAATCTGTGTGTGTATTTTCCATCGCTGCTCATGAGAACCATAATACACATTTACTGAGTAAGTGAGTGGTGCAGTGTGTACCCACCCCTACTAATCCCTCATCAAGCTGGGAGGAGAACACCAGGAGCCCTAGTGCAGGCAAAATTGATAGCATGCCAGTGGAGTAGAAACGTTTGCATCTCAGGCTCACATTTTGACATTAAAGAGTTCTAGTCTCAACTCTAGCACAGCTGCTTCTTGGTTTAGTTGCAGTTTTACTCCTTCCTTAATCCAATTATCTTTCCACCTATTAAATACACATTTCTTCCTCTGGCTCTATGTCAGAATTACTTTTGAATATTTTGAAAACTGTGGATGCCTAGATCTTATCCAGGATCTACTGAATCAGGATCTTCAGAAAGCTTCCAATACATAGATAAAGTTGAGAACCACTACATTACTGACTGTCCATTAAACTCTGGGCCCTGGCTATAAACAACGATCCTTTAATGCCTCCTACCTATGGGCCACAAAGCAGGTTCCCTAACAGAAATGTATACAAGTTCCTCCTCTCTTCTAATTATATACAAGGCTAGAAGGGGGAAAAATAGAAACTAAAGAAGCTCATTAGGTTTCAAATAGGTTTCTTCCCCCTTTTCTTTTCTAGAGATTGGCCTCCTTGAAGCACATTGTATTTCAAACTAATACCATAAGAAAAGGGAAGAGTGTTGGAATTGCAATGGCAGAATCTTATGGCAGCAAAAGAAAATTACAAAAAAAGAAAGAAAATAACCTTATCAATAATGTACTAGATATTAGCCATAAAAAGGAATGCACTTGAATCAGTTCTAATGAGGTAGATGAACCTAGAGCCTATCATACAGGGTGAAGTGAGTCAGAAAGAGAAAAATGAATATCATATATTAACATATATATATATATGGAATCTAGAAAGATGGTGCTGATGAACACATTTGCAGGGCAGCAATGGATACAGATATTGCTGTTGCTGTTCAGTCTTCAAGTCGTGTCTGACTCTGCGACCTTATGGACTGTGGCACACCAGGCTTCCCTGTCTTTCACTATCTTGCAGAGTTTACTCAAACTCATGGTCTTTGAGTTGGTGATGCTGATACAGACATAGAGAATAGTGGACACAGTGGGGGAAGGAGAAGGTGGGACAAATTGAGAGAGTAGCGTTGAAACATATACGTTGCCATATATAACTTTAGATAGCCAGAAGGAATTAGCTGTATGATGTAGGGAGCTCAAATCCAGTGCTCTGTGACAACCTAGAGGGGTGGTATGGGGTGGGAGGTGGGAGGGAGGTTCAAGAGGGAGAAGACATGTGTATGCCTATGGCTGATTCATGTTGATGCATGGCAGAGACCAATACAATACTGTAAAGCAATTATCCGCCAATTAAAAATAAATAAATTTCTAAAATAGTGTACTAGAAAAAGAAGCATTACCCCTTCACATTTCCTCTTTGTGTTCTCTGTGTATGGACTGTGCATTCTTATAATGCCCAAATTATTTCTAAGCCATTGACTCCCTCTCTACTCAGTGGATGCTCTGGTTGGTCTGTCATGACCAGCTAGCAGAAGCCAGTGGATACTCATGCTGCAAGCAAGGTCTTGGGGCCCTACAAGGCCATAATCATACCCAAAGTCCAGTGAATTTCTTAATCTTTTCAATGGGGCAGAGCATACTTTGGGATTTACCATTCACTCTGAAAGCCTCATTGATGGTATCTCTCAGAGGTTCAGCAAGGAGAATGGAAACCTGCTGTTCTGGTGGGAAAACCCCAAACACCCTTCCACCAATTCTTATTGCCCTGGAAGCTGTATAGCCCGAGAGAAAAGAAAAAAAAAAACAGAAAACTACAGCAAGGTGTGGTTCATGGAATTACTAATGTAATACCAAAGAAATATACTGGTGCCTTTAATGAGAGCTGAGACACTTGCTCTGTTCCAAATTACTAGACTTATGTGTGCTGTACCACGAGTGCCATACCATGTGATTTTACCCAACTTTTGTTTTTAGTCCATTTTGGGGTAGACAAGAATCATGTGATTACAGTGATACTTTGCATAGCTGCCTAGAAAATCAGGTAAGGCTGCATACAGGAAAACAGGCACTAGGTAGAGGTGCCCAGAGGCTAAATTCAAAATGTCCGCTAACATCTCCCTCACCTTATGTGCCTGAATGCAAGCTGGAGGGGAACTGGGGTTTCACACACAGGTGAGAAAGCTCATTGCCTTGAACTGGGTGTGCCTTATAAGCTGTCACGCTAGCTTACAGGAAATCCTGCTGGGAACAGAGGAAGCAAGCTTCTCCCAAACCAGAGGTTTCAAACTGGAAGCATGCAGGCTGAGGGTTTCTGCAATCCTATATACACCTGTTTATGAGTTAGAAGGGCTTCCCTGGTGGCTTGGTGGTTTAAAAAAAAAAAAAAAAACTTGCCTGCCAATGCAGAAGACCCAGGTTCAATCCCTGGATTGGGAAGAGTCCCTGGAGGAGGAAATAGCAACCCACTCCGGTATTCATGCCTGGCGAATGTGCCATGGGGTCACAAAGAGTTGGGCACCATTTCGTGACTAAACAACGAGTTAGAAAAAGGTACTCATAGGTCATCTGCGTAGACCTACTCAAGGGCCCTCAGCTAAAACTCAACCTACCAAACTGTACGTGATGGCCCCAGAGGGCATACATGCTTTGTCTCTTTTTAAAATATCAGAATATTTTACCAAAAAAACTCCACCGGATTTACATTTTCTCTGGAAAACCCTGAATGGTAGCACACTCAATTCACATTCCCCCATGAAAGCTGTCACAAATGTAATTAGCAGATGCCCATTTGAATGGGCCGTGTGCTCTCCAGTTCGCTGCCATCATTCCAGTCCCCAATGCCCTTCACTAGGCTCACTTTGCTCACTAACCTGCCAGACACTAAGGCCATTAAAGTTTGCAAGCACTCAAGGATTTCAGGGCCCAGTGTAGCACACAGTGTCAGGGTTAGTTTTCCTTCTTACCTCCCTGAAACAGTGCAAAGAGATTCCATGGGGACCAACACTGCTCTTACATGGAGGTTAAACTGGTGGGATCTGGAGTTAGCTTGCCCTGAGTTTAAGGACCTTATCTGCCACTTCCTGCCCTTTTGACCTCCACCTGAAATCTGATTCCTACTATTCTGCCTTTCCTTTAAGGTTCAGCCTGAAATGTACCTCCTCCCAGAGGCTCTCTCAGACTGCCTCCCCCTGCAGGGATCAACCTGAACCTCAATACCAAAGGTTCACACCCTATATAATGAGCCTACACGCCCTCATGGCAGTGGTCGGTGATCTAGGTAGGCTTCAGGGAGTCTATGCACCTGGCTGAAATGGAATGCAAAATATTGTGTATATGTGATTTTATGCATTTTGGGAAGAACATAGTAGACATCTTTCATCAGATCTCCAAATGGATTTGCAAACACAAAAGCTTTAAGAACCACTATTCAGAGCCTTTATCTATACTAATTTTCCCCATGTGGAGTTTACCTTTTAATATCATTCTTAATTATTATGTTTATTTATGTATCAGGTAAGATCACAGCCATGTTGCAGAAACAAACAACTCAAAATCCTCAGGAGCTTACAATAATAAATGTTTATTTCTCACGCAAAATCCACTCTTGTGCTAGATAATTCTTCCAGGCTACTGCCTTCCATTTAATGAGTCAGCTCATACTTTTATAGCAGCTTATGCTTCCACAACTGCCAACAGAGGAATGGAAATGTCACACCAAGCAATCAAATCTTTCTTTCTAGAAACAAAACATGTCACTTGCTCTTCCATTTCAATGGGCAAAACAAATTCTTACCTAACCTAGTGAGGGTAAGAAAGTTCTAACCTCCATATGCTCAAAAGAAGAGGAGTGAAAATATTAGCAAGCAGTTGACCTAAAAGAGTAGACTACTGACCTAAGCAAACTGTGGAAAATGGTATTTTGACTAGAACCTATAAAGCCAAAGAAAAAAAAAAAAAACCTGTATATAATCTTTGCACTTTAGTTAGTAGTTTCTCTCTCAGGGATGTGGATTAATAGTTCTGGAGCTATGTGTATACACTAGACTTGAACAAATATGTAAATAAATGGTAGATAATGGGAGCCAGGATTCTGTCAGAGAAAGAAATTTGCAAATCAGCAGGCAGACCTGTGTGCTGGTCAAGAAGGAACAGTTAGAACCTGGCATGAACAATGGATTGGTTTCAAATTGGGAAAGGTGTACATCAAGGCTATAGATTGCCATCTTGCTTATTTAGCTTATGTACAGGATACATCATGTGAAATGTTGAGCTGGATGAATCACAAGCTAGAATCAAGATTGCCAGGAGAAATATCAATAACCTCAGATACACAGATGACATCACCCTAATGGCAGAAAACAAAGAGGAACTCAAGAGCCTCTTGATGAAAGTGAAAGAGGAGACTGAAAAATGTGGCTTAAAACTCAACATTCAAAAATCTATGCTCATGGCATCTGGTCCCATCACTTCATGGCAAATAGATAGGGAAACAGTGGAAGCAGTGGCAGATTTTATTTTCTTAGGCTCCAATATTACTGCAGACGGTGACTACAATCACAAAATTAAAGGACACCTGCTCCTTGGAAGGGAAGCTGTGACAAACCTACAGTATACTAAAAAGTAGAGACATTACTTTGCTAATAAAGGTCTATATAATCAAAGTTATGGTCTTTCCAGAAGTCATGTATGGATGTGAGAACTGGACCATAAAGAAGGCATGCATATGCATGCATGCCAAGTTGCTTCATTGTATCCTGACTCTTTGTGACCCTATGGACTGTAGCCCTCCAGGCTCCTCTGTCCATGGAATTATCCAGGCAAGAATACTGAAGTGGGTTGGCACTTCCTTCTCAAGGGGATCTTCCCAACCAGGGATCAAACCTGCATCTCCAGTGTCTCTCTTGCATTGACAGGCAAATTCATTATTACTGAGCCACATGGGAGGCTTATATATATATATATGTTATATATATATATATATATATATAACTAAATATAAAATATAAAAATACATTCAATAATTCAGTATATAAAATAATTCAATAATTAACCTAGAAACTGTCTGGCACATAATAAATACTCAATAAACATCATATATTATTATATAATAAAAAGAAGAATCTAGCTGCTGATATGGACATATTCTCATGATATACATTCAAAAATCGTCTCTCATCCTAACGGAAAGGTTTTTCTGGGGGTACTTACTGGTCCTAGAAGTGAAGGAAGAGACAAAGATTCCTTCCTCCTCAATCCTGTTGTCTGAGTAGGGGGTGGGGGACTGAGGCCTGAGGTCTCAACCTTGGCATCTGAGCCCACTGTCTCTCAGAAACAGCTGCTCCTCTCTCCCTTGCCACTCACAGGCCAGAAGGGTTAGCGGAGGTGGATCTGAGCAGATGACCCCTGGGACCCGCAGGTCAAACACAGGCTGGGAGAGGGGGGCCCAAGGAGTAGCAGCTGCTGTTTGCTGGGCTGGGTCTCCTGGGGATTATTTGTTTAAGTTTCAGTGGAATGATTTTAATTTAGTGGATCTATGTTTTATGTTTAGTTTTTCAAAAAAAGATTTTCAATCTAGCCTCAGACCTCCCTAGAGGTTGTTGATAGTAATTTAAGTACTCAGTTATTTAGTCTGATATGAGAACAATTGTTTGAGGTCATAGGCTTGACCAAGGGATCCCTACATCAACCACCAAGACACTTCCTTCTGCTTGCGTTATTATTTTATTGTATTCTTCAAAACAAATACTATAGCTAGATGTGATTTGATATATTAAATTACCAAAGACTTGCCTGCTACTCATCCCGTCATCTAGTTCATTCTTTAAAGGCAATGACTTTATTAGTTCTCAGGTGTGCTTTCTAGATTCTTCCAGACTTTTTTTTTTTTGCCCAAGCAGGTAAACATATGAATATACATATTTGATTTCAGTTTTGTTTTCTGTCATTTCTTCTAATAGGAAATATTTCTCAGATCTCCATGATAGGTGCTATGTTTGTTTCCATGTGCTAAAATGCATTCTGAATTTAATGACATTTTAAACAACCTAGTGTTTAATAATAATATCCTTATTCATTTGAAAAACAGTTCCTATGAGGGTTTAAGAGCACCTTTACTATGCTGTATCACACAGCAGGTATAAGGAAAAGAGTGGATGTATCTGTAAAAGTACTAAAAGATCTACTAAGGAGAAACGGTTTGGAGTAACTACATTTACGCTTTGATTAAAACTGTCCCCCGGATATTCCAAAGTTACTGAGAGTGCACATAGAAGCATACAACATTCTTCAGAAAGTTACATGCCAAACCAGGAACAATAGGAAAGGGAACAAAATGGATGAGAGTCAGGATCGGGGGGTCAAAGGGGTCATTAGCAGAGTACATACTGTGCTAGGACATACCATTAGGTGGCACTTCTGGCTTCCTGGCTGGCATCAGCCCGACTGGTCGGTGCCCATACCAAACTGCTGTCCGGCATTTTGAATCTCACCTGGTCATTAGCCTTATCTTTACTGTTCAAGTATTTTAGCAAACTAATTTTCTTTTGAAATTAAACATCTATTTAATAAGAAAGGACTCTATGTGCAAGGTTTATGTATTTTATCCACAGAAAGAATCAGTGCCTATGGCTGTGCAGTCCAGAGCCTGCAATCCACTGATTTATAAACCATAGTTTTCCAAAAGCTAAAGGATGCTTCTTCAACACTTTCAGCTGGACTCGAAATATACCAGGAATTCCACCTCCATTCTGGGAATGGCCTCTCAGTGCACTGAGGTGGATCAACTCCCTATTGTTCAAATCCCAAATGTGATCTTCCTCCTCAGCCTAAGCCACTTCAATACTGAGTGAAAGGGGAGGAGGGTCCCTCTAGGATCATTCCCACCCAATAGGCTGCAAAGATAAGGACTGCTCATCAGAAATCCAAGTCACCTCCGGCAACTTGCAGGAGTCAGCAAACACAAAGGGCCAAATAAGTATTTTTGGCTTTCTGGGCCAGATGGTCTCTGTGGACATTACTCAGCTCTGTCATTGCAATGCAATATGGAAACAAAGGGGTATGGCTGTGTTTCAAGAGAACATTCTTTACAAGAAGGAGCCTGTGCAAGCCATGGTTTATAAACCACTGAGGCTGACAACTACCGTTGCCAATAACTTATCTATCTCTAACTCATCACTAGTCTGAGGTATCAAAAACCCAACAGCAGATATGGACTCTGAGTCTTGGTTGAGACTTTATAGATTAGGAGACCTGCAGAGAATAAAAGGCCCCAAAGCGATTCCACTCAGCACTGCCTGGTGACCCCAAAGATAAAGGACTCTCTGATAGTGTGTGATATTTGACCTCTTGTACTCAAGGAAGTCCTGGTCCTTGGAGGCACAAGTTCACCCAAGACTCCCAACTGAGGAAGTGCACAGGAGCCAGATGAGGAAGGGAAGTTTCAATTTTTATTCTTCAATCTGAGTTTCTCTTTCTCTCTGCATTTGAACACTTGTCTCCAAAATTTAAGTAGAAATATATAGAGAATTGAGGGTTTCCCAAGTAGCTCAGAGGTAAAGAATCCACCTGCCAATGCAGGAGATGCAGGAGACGCAAGTTCAATCCCTGGGTCTGGAAGATCCCCTGGAGGAGGAAATGGCAACCCACTCCAGTATTCCTGCCTGGAGAATTCCATGGACAGAAGAGGCTGGAGGGCTACAGTCCATGGGGTCTCAAAGAATCAGTCATGAGTGAGTGACTAAGCACGCCCACACACATATAGAGAACTGGAATATAGAAGCCAGTCACAAATCCCACCTGGGTTAGGCAGACTTTCTCTGATAAGATCCTATCTATTGTGAAGCTCCCACATCACACAAGAAATCTATCTTTATCTTAAGTAATAAGCGTTATGCCAGTCAATCTTTCTGTGGCAGGTTGACACATCCTTAAACCAAACATGAGGATTAAAGAAAAACAAAGCCCCATCAAACCATCAAAGCTCCCATTTCTTTTATATGTAATAATACAATAAAGGCAACTCTTAAAATTATAGGATGTCCTACATTCAGCCTGAAAAGGTAGGATTATTCCAGGTTTTCTCCAAACATGCCATACCAACTGGAATGCCAGTCTTAAACACGGTGCTGAGGAGCTCAAGGAACAGAAGAAGCAAACATAACAGAAACAATCATTTTCAAGTTCTCCTAAAAATGGCTGAAAGGTTTTGTGGGGGTTTTTGGTATCCAATTAGAGGTAAGGGGAAGTGGAGAAAGATCTAAAAATTGTGATTAGCGTATTATTTTTCCCTCTTGCTCCCAATTAAATAGGGTTTTTTCCTTTCACTAGAGATGCACAGTTATTAAATCATGATGTCTTTCTTTAAAAAACCAATTTATAGCAGAGGGCTCCATACTGCTGCCACTTCTGCAAGGTTGCTTATAATTGCTCCATGCAACGCTTTGACTAATTAAATCACACAAGAGATTGTTTCTTAGTAACACACCTGGTCCACGCTTTGTTGTTGGCTTTCATTAAAGCACTGTGTCTCACGCTGCCTTTGTAGCATGAAAGGATATTAATCAGGTAAATGGCCATTAAAAGTCATATCAATGTTTGTGGTGCAGTGATTATTTTCTTAAATCTTGAACAAAGGGGTTTTCTTTGAAATCTCAGGGCTGGTCTCCAACCATGGGAGAGAATAGCCACACTGAAATGTGGTTTTCAACCTTACCAAGAAAGAAGGAGAAAAAGGAGCAAAATGCAAGGTGTGGCAAAAAGTAAGATTATATTCTCTTTGTTCTTGTGGTCTACTTGGGGCAAAGAGGATCAAGGTGAACACGCTGGAATCAGTGTACAGCAAGTGGGGACTACAGGCAAGAAGTGCTCTCTGAAGGCCCCTCATTCCCTAGGAGAGAAAAGCTTCACTTTGGAGGCAATGCTGCTAATTAGGTTACATTTCAGAGCTCTGGTTAGAAATAAAAATGTCCAGGGAATCAAATGCTACTTACATATTAAACTGAAAAGGGAGAAAGTCACAAATGCCTCCTTCTGTCCACGAAGTACCCTTTATGGTCTCACTGATCGGATTCTATATCTGGACCTGGAACATGGTCATGGAAGTCTGACTCCCCAGTTACTCTGTCCCTCAGTCCTGGAGCACTCCCCCTCCAAATCAATATGTATTTACATAACTATGCCTACTTCCAACAGAGCAAACATTCCATTCAGTAGAGGAAGGAGTGTAGCTACATACACACACACTGGAAAAAATGACTAGCTTGCCAAAGGCACCTACCTTGGACCCTACAAACTTTTCTTTTTTCTGCCATAAATGACTATTTTTTTATGGATTGAGTAAGTGGCCTTGTTGAGGCTGGGATAAAACATTCTCCTTCAGAACCCAGGCTCTGGTATACAAATTCTGGGGTTTGGAATTCCAGATCTACAACTTCACAGCTGTGTGACTGTGAGCAAATTATTTAAACCCTCTGTGCCTTGGTTTTCTCATACATAAAGCACACACAGTAACAGTAATAAACTCCTATGGTTATTATGAGAATAAAATGAATTTTTATATTATATAGTCAGATATATACACAATATGTATCAGATATGTGGTGTCTGATACATATGCAGTCTTCAATAAACATTAGCTATAAAGCTCCTGATAGCTGCCAAAGGCTTACAAAAGATATGCTTCTATTCAAGGCTGAGAATCAAGCGGAGGACTCAGTAACTAAATATTCGACTACAGGTCACCCTTGGTAACACTATACCACGAGAGGGGCATGAACTTGGAGTGGTTCTCACCGAATTTATGAGGAAACTAAGGGACTTAGGATTCTCCCAGCAAGGTCCCCAGCGAGAGGCTTCTGCCTAAGGCCAAGTACTCCATGCCTGGGCTACCCTTGAGGCCACTGTCCACGGTGTCCCCTGCACCAGATCACCCAGAGAAGGGATGGGGCTGAAATCAAGCCAGTGCCCCGCTCTCCACGCACGTGGACACGTCGGCTTCAAGCCGGTGCCATTTTCTGCTCTCACGGAGCCAGCGGGCTGGCCTCACCCGAGAGGGCCCGCTGATGGAGGAGGCCTCTGGGCATCTTCTTCCTTTGGCTAGCCAAAGGACCTAAAGGACACTTCCCAGGGGAGAGAGCAGGTAAGTCAGTCAGGTCACCAACCTGCAATGTGCCAGAAGGCCCAGTTTAAATTAGCTCAGCTAGAAAGAAAGCGGAGGGCTGCCACAGCTGGGAAGCCCAGGGGTGGATTGACACACGGCCCAGTTCAGACATCTGACTGCTCCAGGTTTCGTTCTCTCTCCCCCTGAAACATCGTAGATTTCAGGGCTGACTCCATTTTCGGTAGGCAGTCCCCATGGTGACAGGCAAGCCAGCTGACGGCGTCTCCTCCACACGAGCGCAAGAGCGTCTCGCTCAGCTTCGGGAACTCGCCCCTCATTGGCTGGAATCTGGTCACCTGTCAACACCTGACCCAATCACGCTGGAGAGAAGCGAGTTCATACGTTGATTGGTCAGGCTGGAGTCACAGGGGCTTTGTGGAGCTGTGGGTGAAGTCAGAATTACTGGATCCTCAAGACTGAGAGTTGGGGGCTAGGGAGGTTTGTGGAACCAAGATGCTCCTTCTAGAAACAGCCTAAATGGATGCCAGCCCAGTAAAACAGCAGGTGTTCACCAGAATGGAGAAAGAAGAGGTCGTGTAGGACTGGAAAGACAGGTAGGAAGAAAGCAGGAAAGAAGGTTATCTCCCCTCAGTGTCTATTTACTGGTCTACTGAGCTGTCTGAAGAGGGTTGCTCACCGCTAAACTGACACAGACACTTCTAGAAGGCCCTAGAAAGGCTGCAGAAACTATCTGCTTCTTGAAGGCTGTGGTTCTCACATTGACTGTACATTAAAAACACCTGAGGAGTATTCTAAATATCCTAGTGCCTAGACACTACCAGAGATTCTAATTTTAATTGGTGAGGTTAGCGGAGGTGAAGCCAGGTATGGGTATTTTTTTAAAAGCTTCCTCAAGTCCTTCTATTAGCAATCATGTTTGAGAAGCACTGTCTTGATTTGGGGGCAGGCTAGGGGGCTGCTTTGTCGGCTGATAAGAGAATAAGTATATTAAAGGGGACCACACTTAATCTTCTGTTTTGCTTTACACTACTCCTAATATTTTTTATCCTCATCTCAACAGACATGATTTCATCATGTGTGCTAAGTCACTTCAGTCATGTCCGACTCCACGACCCTATGGACCATAGCCTGCAAGGCTCCTCTGTCCATGGAATTCTCCAGGCAAGAATACTGCAGTGGGTTCCCATTTCCTTCTCCAGGGGATCTTCCCAACCCAGGGATAGAATCCACATCTTTTATGTCTCCTGCACTGGCAGGCAGGTTTTTTTTTTTTTTTTTTTTTTTACCACAAGTGCCACCTGGGAAGCCCAATGTCATTATATTCGCTTGCAATACAAAATTGTCGAAAAGGTGGAGATTCTAGAAAATGTGCTCCAGAGGAGAAAATTATTCTGATGACTGGTTTCATTTCTGTTCCTTTTATCCAGAGAAAGGAGGAGAGCTCTTTACTGTTTACAGTGATACCCCATTAGACATTTGTATGAGCACTCCTTTTACTAATTATAAGAAGAGAGTGGTCATTTAGGGAGTCAGGTTTCTGATGACGGAGTGAAAATAACCAGCAAGTATATTAACTGTGAATCATCTCCACTTGCTGGATTGAATTCCAAGGAAAGATACATCCACTTCTAAGTTGCTAATCTGCTTTGATTCATGGTACTGTTTGTGCCTAGTACCTTCCTTGTTTTTCTAATCTGTGATTTTCTTGAACCATTTAACAGGCTCAAGAAAGGCTTAAATTCTTGAAGAGTGGGTCTATAATAGATTTGTAAGCAGGAAGATATGTGTCTTGGGCTCATCATCAGTGTGGACCTATTATATTTATCCACAATAGTCATTCCATGACTTTTAAAGCAGAACCAGAATACTACCAGGATGCTTCCCTGGTCTACCCAATACAAAAATTTTATATTACTTGTTAAATTGTAGAGGACTCCTTCAGAAGAGACCCTTGCTTTCACATGCTGAAATTTATTGTCATCATGAAAGTTTTATTGCATCTTTTGTTTTGTTCTTTATATCCTCTCTAGTATTTGTAAACCACATCTATTTTATAGAACACTTAGCGTTGTTATCCTGTTTTGATCCTCACCATCACCCTGGAATAATGAAATATGTTAAGGACATGCATGCTATGGTGATTCCATTCTTAATCAATGTGTACAATTCCATAGCTGATCTGTGAAATGCTTTTAACATATGACCATGTGTTAATGGTCTTCCCTAATGTGTATATAACATCTTAACATAACCCCAAAGTACAGATTTCTATTACCCAGTAGTATGCACTACAGACACCCCCAGCTGGTCTCTGACCCCACCATTTGAACTAGGGATTGTGTTCAAATCCATGTAGCGGGCAGGGAGAAGAGCAGCTGCATGAGCAGAGCTGGGTGGGGACTATGGCAAACCAGAGAGCACAATCCACTTGCTGCCAAATCTTCCACTGTCTCAAAAGGAACTGTTAATCCAGATCTTTCTGTAACCTCCCTACTTTGCAATTAGGGTAACCAAATTTTTTTTTAGTCTCTTTTTTAACTCTATAGACCAAATAGGCTTTTGTTTTCTTGCTGAATTTAACCCTTGAGCTGTCATCTATGGCTCCTGCTTATCCTTCATTTTTTCTCTTCATTAGCTAGGGATTGGCAGTGACAACATCACTTATTCAAAATGACCAAATCACTGTGTCCCATGAGTTCCAAATAGACATGCCAAATTACCTGCCCTGTACCGGTTTTGACTATTTCCATCTATTCCTACTGTACTTTAAATGTAATTCTGACACTGTACATATCCCACCAAATAGTCATTGTTTGTGTTGTTATTTCTATTCTGCCAGACAGTGAACTCCTTGGAAGCCCAAACTGTCTCTTTCATCTTTCTTAGCTGTCTCTTTCATCAGTCCTTAGCCCACAGTGGACACTATTATTTAATGAACATACAAAGATTTGGACCACTACTTGTAAAAGGAACAGATTTAGTGAGTTAGGGAAGTGAATAAATACTGTTACGACATTGCAAGCATTTGTGCACATAGGTACACCTTCCCTTCCAGTTTCCTTCCCAAGGCTCTCTGGTAGCCCTGGACCCTAGCCAGAGGAAGATGGACACAGACCCCCTCTTTCATGTTGCAGTATTCCTTCTCTGCCTAGAACACCCACTCCTTGTCCGATCCTAGTCATTGTTTGCAGAAGATCAAGACCTATTGTCTTCGAGAAATTTTCTCTGGCTGCTTTCACCCAAGAGAATCTCTTCCTGCTTCCAATTTTTGTTCTGATTATAATTTAGCCCTTCCACTTCATCGCTTTATTACATTCAGTTTTTTCTACTTACATGCATAACTGTGTTACTGAGAGACTAAAATTATGAAATATTCTGTTAGAAAATAGTTGTTTTGATGAGAAATGTAGAAATTAGGAGATACCCTCAAATTCACAGTAACAAGTAATATTTTCTACTCTAATTTTACTAGATGCTGATGTATAGCTATTAAATGGGAATAGCATTGGACAAACCCAATATAAGAATAAATTTAACTTCTGGAGAAGCAAAAGTCTTTGTCTTTTTATACATACGCTTACTGCCTTTTCTCCCTTCACTCAGCAAACATTAATTGAGCCCCTCCTATGAACCAGGCACTGATCTAGGTGCAAAGGATATAGCAGTAAACAAAAGACAAGATCCCTGCTTGCACTGTCCTATATTACAAGGACAAGTAAATAATTTCAAACAGCAGTTAGTACCATGAGGAAAAACAGGCTGATAGGCTAGAGAATAGCTGGGCATATGATTGAGGGAAGGAGCTTGGGGAGCTATTGAAACATACAAAAAGGCATCATGCTGAACCACTCTAACAAAAAGGCCCTATTCCAAGTCCAACAATGTTTTGTTGTAAAGTAGAAGTTGCTAGCTCCTAGATTCTGCTGGTTTGCTAACTTTATTTTTAACATTTTAACTGAAGTATAAATAACATACCTATAGGAAAATGCAGAGTCATCAGAGTGCAGCTCAATTAACTTTCTCCCAGTCAACATGTCCATGTATCCACCAAGATCAGAAAACTGAACACGACTGTTTCCCTCAGAAGTCCCATTTATGCCCATTTTCACTGGTCAACCTGCCTCCTTTTCTAGTTTTGCCTGGTTTTTAAATGTATAAATGAAATCATAAAGTATTAATTTGTCATCTTTTATTAAGTATATTACAATTTATTTCTCCATTCTACTGTTAAGTGGGCATTTGATTATTTTCAGTTTTGACTTTTAAAAATGCCACTTGTTGCATGCATGGATATATTTGTGCTTAATACATAGGGTGTGTATGTGTAGCTTTGGAAGATATTGTCCAAGAAGTTATACTGACCTATCTTTCCAAATAGTGTATGAAGGTTCAGTCTTTCCATGTCTTTACCAACACTTGGCATTTCCAGTCTTCTGTACTTAAGCCTTTCTGGTAAGACTGAAGTAAGATCCCACCAGGGTTTTAATTCATGTTTCTTTTATGACTAATGACATGTAGCTTTGTGTGTATTTACTGGCCATTTACATTTCTTTTATGAAAGCCCAAGTCTTTTGCCCATTTTCTGTTGGGTTACCCTTTTCTTTCTGTGTTATTTATAGTTTCTTTATATATGCTGAACATCTATCACATATTTTTATATCAATATTCTATTACCCTGAAAATCTGTTATCCCACTCACTCTGTGGATTTTTTTTTGTTTTTTCTTCACTTATACATATACATGTATCTATACTGTTTCTTAGGAGAAGGAAATGGCAATCCACTCCAGTATTCTTGCCTAGAGAATCCTGTGGACAGGGGAGCCTGGTGGGCTGCTGTCCATAGCGTCACACAGAGTCAGACACGACTGAAGCAACTTAGCATGCATTGAAGAAAGAAATGGCAACCCACTCCAGTATTCTCACCTGGAGAATCCTAGGGACTGAGGAGCCTGGTGGGCTGCCATGATGGGGTCACACAGAGTCGGACATGACTGAAGTGACTTAGCAGCAGCAGGAGCATACTTTTTCTTGCCTGGAAAATTCCATAGATGGAAGATCCTGGTGGGCTACAGTCCACAGGGTTGCAGAGTTGGACATGACTCAGCACACACACATGTACTTTTTCAAATTCTTTCCACATTTAGATTACCAAATATTGAGCAGAGTTTGTGGATTTTTCTTCACTCCCTTAAAGTTGTTTTTTAATCTAAAAAATTTTATTTTATGTAATAAAAATTATCATTTTTTTCTCTTAAGAGTATTTTCTATGCCCTTTGAAGACATCTTTGTCTACCCAAATCTCATGAGGAAATACAATGATGGCAGGGAGGAGTATATTTGGTACCTAGGATCACCCTGTATGCTTTTGGTCTCCCTTGACCGAAATGTAATCTATAAATACACAAGTAAAGCGTGGTAACCAGGAGTTCAGATTGCTCAGAAATAAAGACCTGTATTACACTACCAAGCCCAGCAGAGGTGTTGACTAAGGGTGAGGAAAGTCTAGAATGGCAGGAAAAGAGGGAGATGGTGAGTATCAGTTACAGCTTTGAGACCAGATGCAAGTTGGAGGCGCTGCAGACTCCCTCACTGACCTTCTCTTTTTGTAAGTTTTCTTTGGGGAAGGAGACTCGCAGGACTCAAGGGGCAATTACTCCAGGAAATCATATGAAGAAAGGAATGTAAGAGGTACATGGGGTGGAGTGTAGTCAATGTTGTCATCTGTCAGGCCTTGCCTCAGGACCAAAGACATCTGATGGTTTTTCTGACCTTATAGACCTACCTAAAATATCTAGTTCTGTGAACCTTTTTATTCCATTCTTTGTATGGCACAGTGACTCTCTATTACGGCATTTCTGGCTTCACCAACTTTCTACTTCATTTAACGTAGGCTGTTACTATTTCCATGTCACAGAAGCCAGTCTAACAGTATGTTTACCCCATCAGGCAAGATACTTGCCAGGATGCTAAACTCTGTATCTGGACAGGGCGCTCCCAAATCAGTAAACTCTGTTTTATCAAATATTATGTTCTCCTCCTAGGCCCTCATATTACAATTCCAAGCATATTTTCTGGCTTTGTTGGGGATGTTGACTAGATCCTGCATCTCCTTTCACGTCTAGCTCCTTTTCTCCCTTAACAGGCCCAGTATAACCCTTCCCAAGCTATGTTGTATTTGACCCTTGTTATTTACAGGCTTATTGGTCAGGAGGAAACCAGGAGCAGATCCTAGAAGAGTGGTTGGCATGTGTCTTACAAGGGAGAAATGTCTGCAGTCTTCAAAGAAGGGGGAAGCAGTTGATTAAGAGAAGTGTGCACCATTTCCATAGGTTCAGATGTTTGGGGAACCTTGAGATCAAGGTTTTAGTCTGCTTTGATTTTATATTTTTCTGATCTAGACCCGGGTATAACAGACATGTTGCCTTAGTTTATTCAGGCTGCTATAACAAAATACCACAGACTGGGTGGTTATAAACAACAAATATTTATTTTTCACACTTCTAGTGGCTTCTTTCCTTTAGAGGGTACCTTCACCCTCTGTCATCACATAACTTCCTATCACAGAAACTCTGTGGAGCCTCTTTTATAATAGCACTAGTTATGACAGTTCCATTCTCATAACTTAATCATCCAAAGACCCACCTTCAAATACTCTCACCTTAGGGGTTAGGTTTCAACACGTGAATTTGGGGGTGGGGTGAGAATACTTTCAGACCAGAACACCTGCCTAGTTTTCTCAGGTGGTGCCTGCCTGCCAGTGCAGGAGACATTAAAGACATTGGTTTGATCCCTGGGTCAGTAAGATTCCCTGAAGGAGGGCATGGCAACCCACTCCAGTATTGCTGTCTGGAGAATCCCCCGGACAGAGAAGCCTGATGGGAAAACTGTCCGTAGGGTCACAACGAGTCAGACAGGACTGAAGCAACTTAGCACGCACACACTCATGGTAAAATCCTAGGTATGGTCTAGTTTTCTCTGCTTTCAGGCGATGGGAGATTAAGGTCTCTTTACATACTACGAAGGAAGCCCTCTGGATTTCCTTACCTTTTAATTGCCAGTTCATCCCTTTCCGCCTTTTGTTATCTTTTCCCAAAGCATTAGTGAAGCTCAGCAACAGCTGTCCAAGTCCACTGTCCTTTTTGTTATGGTCACCACACATTTCTGAAATATCTACTATTGCACCAGTTTGTGATTCCATTCTGCCAGTGTATTATCCCAGTCTGCCACCAGTAAAAACTCTAATAATGACATAGCTACCTCATACCAACAGCTGTCTATTTTTCACTTACCACCAATGATGAGTCTTCATCGCCACTCTGATAGGAGGAAATCCAGCTTCAAAATCTCATCCTAGCATCTGCTTTCTCCAACCACTTCCCATACTGCCTATTATAGTTCTAGCTCCACAGAAACTAAGATAGACACTAGCCTGCAATAGGTTTATTAAAAGTGAAAGTCGCTCAGTCATATCTGACTCTGCAGTCCATGGAATTCTCCAGGCCAGAATACTGGAGTGGGTAGCCTTTCCCTTCTCAAGGAGATCTTCCCAACCCAGGGATCACACCCAGGTATCCTACATTCCAGGCGGATTCTTTACCAGCTGAGTCACAAGGGAAGCCCAAGAATACTGGAGTGGGTAGCCTATCCCTTCTCCAGCGGATCTTCCCAACCCAGGAATTGAACCAGGGTCTCCTGCATTGCAGGTGGATTCTTTACCAACTGAGCTATTAAGAAAGCATCTTTGGAAGTCAACTCTCATGGAAGGAATGGAAATAAAACAGGACTGAGCAGCAGGAGAAGTTAGACTGTGATGCTATCTCAACAAAGGCCTTAAACAACTCTGTCTGGTACTCTGAAGCTAGGATGCTCAAGGTGAGTTGAAGGAGCCATGACTTTATATACCCACATACCCCAGTCACTAGATAAAGCTCCAGGGGAGAACAGGCGTGACCTTGACTAAGGGAACTGTCTTTACCTGAGGCAACTGAAAAATGCTGGGAGTGCTGCCTGTAGAAAGCCCTCAGTTGTTAGTCTACTTTAAAATTTCTCCAAAGAAGACATACAAATGGCTAACAAACACATGAAAAGATGCTCAACATCACTCATTATCAGAGAAATGCAAATCAAAACCACAATGAGGTACCACGTTACACCAGTCAGAATGGCTGCAATCCAAAAGTCTACAAGCAATAAATGCTGGAGAGGATGTGGAGAAAAGGGAACTCTCTTACACTGTTGGTGGGAATGCAAGCTAGTACAGCCACTATGGAAAACAGTGTGGAGGTTCCTTAAAAAGCTGCAAATAGACCTGCCATATGACCCAGCAATCTCACTGCTGGGCATATACACCGAGGAAACCAGAATTGAAAGAGACACGTGTACCCCAGTATTCATGTCCGCATTGTTTACAATAGCCAGGACATGGAAGCAACCTAGATGCCCATCAACTGACGAATGGATAAGAAAGCTGTGGTACATATACACAATGGAATATTACTCAGCATTAAAAAAAAATTCATTTGAATCAGTTCTACTCAGGTGGACAGAACTGGAGCCTATTATTCAGAGTGAAGTAAGCCAGAAGGAAAAACAATACAGTATACTAACGCATATATATGGAATTTAGAAAGATGGTAATGAGAACCCTGCATGCGAGACAGCAAAAGAAACACAGATGTATAGAACAGTCTCGTAGACTCTGTGGAAGAGGGCAAGGGTGGGATGATATGGGAGAATGGCATTGAAACATGTTAATTATCATATGTGAAATCAATCGCCAGCCCAGGGTTGATGCTTGGGGCTGGTGCACCGAGATGTCCCAGGGGGAGGGAATTGGGAGGGGGGAGGGAGGGGGGTTCTGGAGGGGGAGCATATGTAAACCCATGGCAGTTTCATGTCAATGTATGGCAAAACCAACACAATAAAGTAAAGAAAATTAAAAAAAAAATGTATTGTAACTTAACCACATGAACACAATAAAAGAAAACAAGTTGACACTTTCATTTCTACTACAATCCAAATCTACTTCTTTCTCTTCCCTTCTTGCATTGGACGTCTCGTATGGTGATCAATACAGTGATGCTAGTTAACATTATTCAGGGAGAAAGCTTCTGGCATTTTGCTCTTAAATATATATAGTGTATGTGTTTTTATACATACTTTTGATTAGCTATGAATGTCCCTTCTTTTCCTAGTTCTTTCTTAGAAACAGATGCTGAATTTAACCAAATGCATTTTCTGTATCTACTGAGATAATCATACAATCTATTGAGATTATTCTTTTATTCCATTCACATAGCAAACTACAGTGACTTTAAAATATTAAACCAAGTTTCCTTTTTACACATATGTTGATTTTATTTGCTAGAGTCTTGGAATTAGATTTTTATACTTGTCTTTGAGCGATTTGTCTGCCAATTACCTTTCCTATAATGCTTTGTCAGATTTTGGTATAAAGGTCATGCTGCCTTCATAAAATGAATCAGAAAGTATTCTCTCTGTTTGCATAAGACTGGTATTATATATTTCTTTACTGTTTGGTCCAGTTCATTAGCATCTAAGGCCAGAGTTTCTTTGTGGGACGATTTTTCTTGAGAAATTCTTTTCTTTACTAGATATAGGACTATTCAGATTTTTGCTTTCTTCTTAAGTCAATTTTGATAAGTTGTATTTTTATGAATTTAGTCATCTTATCTAAATTGTTAGAGTTTCCACTTAGATTCTCATCCTTTTATAAGCATCCTTCTACTACTCTGTATTTATTTTTTCTCCTTTTTGCCTTGAACTACATTTGAATTAGAAATTGTTCTGAGTGGAAAAGTGGCTTAGACTATTAAGCTCAGTTCTCTTCACTTGCTTCCTATCCAGGATCTTGACCTCTCAAATCTCCCTACCTTGGTGTTTTTCTATTGCATTCAAAAAGATATCTTTTTACATTTTGTTCAATGTTTCTAATTGTTTTTAGCAAGAGGATTGTTTTGCTTATCCATGATAGATGGAAATAATATGTTAGAATAAATATCTGATTAATAAATGCAAATTGTATTCCTTAATTAATGTATCTCACATCCAGATGTCACTAGGAATATTTGTACTGTAGGAAAACACCTGGTCTCCTTATACTGCATTCTGTTTTTCCTCTGCTATGTAACAGTCTTCTCAAAGACAAAGATGATGTATCTTTGAATAGAGAAGTACATTTGGATCCAGGTACTTAGCAACTGAACAACAAAAAACAACTGAAGCTTCATTCTTGCAATTTTAAAAACCAATAAAATTATCATTACCTTAAGTATATTAGAGGTTCTCAATCAATATAATCTATGCCTATTGCTATTATTGTAAACACACTATTCTACTTCTGAAAGGCAACCTTCAGCAAAACAATGAAGGTAATTGTCACAGTAATATAATTGGTTGAGAATGGATTAGCTATTTACAAAATTCAGCAAGTTTAATTTAACGGACAACGCAATCATGATATAAAACTAAATGCTTGATTCTTTCTTAACTAAAAGACTTAAGACTGTGATCATCACCATGTATCTTCACCTCCTTAATCAAGAATTAGGAATGATATAGTTTTAGACCAAAAACACAAAAAAAACAATGTGACACCATCATAAAATGCATGTGCTAGAAAAGGAAAGTTTGTGTAGCTAAGGCAAAGAAATGAAAGATTACCTAATAAATTCAAAACTCAATCAAACTGTCCACCTTTTCTGCTTCAATATTTCAGTGAATGGTAAATTCTGAAGGATATAAATTCTTCCCATATGTCTGAGTATAAGGCAGCCTTATTAGATGGTTCCCTGCCTTTCTATTTTGTTGTAGGAACCTGCAGTGTCACAAAATTTCAAAGAGACAGTATTAGCCAAAGTGACCCATGATATAAAGAGAGAAATGAAGTCAACTGGATTAAACTTTTGAGGAACAACCTTACTTTAAGGAAACAAGACAGATTCTGGTTGCAGATGAAAATGATAGTGGTAAGAAAACTCCAACTGCTAGTTAGCTTGGTTACACTGTGCTCTGAAAAGTCTTTTGTTAACATGATCTCTCTATTTAGAACTCCATTACCCTGTGTTTAAAACAAAGGCACCCCATTCAAAGCAAGCTATAATTGCAGTCTTTCAGCAAAACAGCATTTACCAAAACATGGCTTTCATAATGTGGTACAATTTATCACCCCTATGGTGCATGACACACAATTACATTTGTCACTGATTTAATTGGATATTACATGTCAGTAATGACTCATCAGGTCCAGAAGTTATGAAAGATGAATTTTTTACTACTATATTTCAGAATTTGCTCCAAAAATAAAACTTAAAAAAAAATTTATTTCTTAGTAAAGGCAGAAGCTACACTTGGGAGAAACATTAATCCCTGTTTTAGAAAAATAACGACATATTTCATTTATTGACAGCAAGATGATTGCCTACAGTGTTTCTCATTACCTCTAGTTCACAAATAAGTAAATCACTGTCAGACAAACCAAGGTTAAAATTGAGTGTGTACATTTTAACAAGGTGCAGCAATAAATATATAAAATAAACAACAACAACAAAAAGCCTTATCACCGAGACAGGATTGTTAATTCAGACAATTTTTAAGATTCTGTGATCTGATAAGTTCTGCAACCCAGTCACTGCTGAAATTAAATTAGGTTGCAGAAAATGAATATTTCATTTTTAAGATGCTGTTGCTTGGAGACCTAGAAAGAGAAGGCTGGTTTAGCCTAAGATGGGAGAGATGTTATGAGGGCTAGCATTTTCTACTCCTGAAAACTGCTGGAGAATGCCTTGGAAAAAGTACATAAGGGAGGCAAAACAATGATGATTGTACAAATGAGTTCATTATAAATGCCACTGTGCATATCATTTATTCCAAGCCAAGGAAGTCTCTCTCCACCCTTAACTCTTATTAATAAGACTTAAGTTGGGGAAAAAAATAATGTGATACCATAGACCCAATCTTTTTTTTTTTTTTAACAGACACAATTTTCAAAAAAGGCAAAACAAAGGATGTTTTTCTTACTAAGGAAGCTCAATAAGTAAGAGAGAAATATAAGCTCATTAGCTACATGTTGGATGGCTCTATACTCACCTGGATACATTTTAATCAGCCATATAAACTGAAAACATTTTATTTTCATCACTCTTGAAGCTAGAGCAGTTTTGAGAGCTCTTCCACTGTTGGGGTGTGGAGGAATGCTAATTTTTTCCCAGGATCTGTAATTACAGAACCTCTTGAGCTTTACCTGGGCACATGGCTACCCTCTGTAGATTGCTTTTCCCAGCCTTTTTGTCAAGTAGGTGTGACCATGTGAATATGTTTTGACCAGCGAGATGCAAGCTGAAGGCATATATGCAACTTGTTGATTATAATTTTTTGGAAAGAAGCCTTGTCCCTTACTCCTTCTTTTCCCTTCTCATGGGCTAGTGTGCTCAGGTAATGATGTGAGCCAGATTCACCATATGGAGCTGTACTTAGCAGTATGGCAGAGCAGCAAGATGGAAGAAACCTAGATGCCTGGATGACTCATGGAACAAAGTTACCAGTCTGTATTGCCTGCCAACTCTAGGCTGTATCTTGACAGGGAAATAAATAAATAATGCCCATCTCATAAATCTGTATTTGAGTATCTCTCTTTGACAGCAGTATATTGTCCTTTGGTCGCTGTCATTTCTAACTCTTTGCAACTCCATGGAATTTGCTCATGTCCATTGAGTCAGTGATGCCATCCAACCATCTCATTTTCTGTTGCCTCCTTCTTCTGCCCTAAATGTTTCCCAGCATCAGGGTCTTTTCCAGTGAGCTGACTCTTCACCTCAGGTGGCCAAAGTATTGGAGCTTCAGCTTCAGCATCAGTCCTTCCAATGAACATTCAGGGTTTTTTTCCTTTAGGACTGACTGGTTTGATCTCCTTACTGTCCAAGGGACTCTCAAGAGTCTTCTCCAGCACAATTTGAAAGCATCAATTTCTCTACCACTCAACTGTCTTTATGGTCCAACTCTCACATCCACACGTGACTACTAGAAAAACCATAGCTTTGACTAGATGGACCTTTGTTGGCAAAATGATGTCTCTGCTTTTTAATATGCTGTCTAGGTTGCTCATAGCTTTTCTTCCAAGAAGCAAGCATCTTTTAATTTTGTGGCTGCAGTCACCAGCTACAGTGATTTTGGAGCCCAAGAAAATAAAATCTGCCACTGTTTTCACCATTTCCCCATCTATTTGTCATGAAGTGACAGGACTGGAGGCCATGATCTTAGTTTTTGACTGTTGAGTTTTAAGCCAGTTTTTTCACTCTCCTCTTTCACCCTCATCAAGAGACTCCTTAGTTCCTTTTCACTTTCTGCCATTAGAGTGCTATCATCTGCATATCTGATATTGTTTATATTTCTCCTGGCAGTCTTGATTCCAGCTTGTGATTCATCCAGCCTGGCACTTTGCATGATGTATTCTTCATTTAATTTAAATAACCAGGGTGACAGTATATAGCTTTGATGTACTCCTTTCCCAATTTGTAACCAGTCTGTTGTTCCATGTCCAGTCCTAACTGTTGCTTCTTGACCAGAATACAGGTTTCTCAGGAATCAGGTAAGGTAGGTTGGTATTCCCATCTCTTTAAGAATTTTCCACAATTTGTTGTGATCCACACAGTCAAAGGCTTTAATGTAGTCAATGAGGTAGTAGTAGATGTTTCTTCCAGAATTCCTTTGCTCTTTCTATGATCCGACATGTTGGCAATTTGACCTCTGGTTCCTCTGCCTTTTCTGAATCCAACATCTAGAAGTTCTCAGCTCATGTACTATTGAAGCCTAACTTGAAGGATTTTGAGCATTACCTTGCTAGTATGTGAAATGAGCACAATTGTACAGTAGTTTGGACATTCTTTGGCACTACCTTTCTTTGGGACTGGAGTGAAACTGACCTTTTCCAGTCCTGTGACCATTGCTGAGTTTCCCAAATTTACTGGAATAATGAGTACAGCACTTTTACAGCACCATCTCTTAGGATTTTAAATAGCTCAGCTGGAATTCTATTACCTCCACTAGCTCCACTAGTTTATAGTAATGTTTCCTAAGGCCCACTTGACTTCTCACTCCAGGATGTCTGGCTCGAGGTGAGTGATCATATGATCATGGTTATCTGGGTCATTAAGACTTTATTTTGTCTAGTTATTCTGTAACTTAACTCACATATTAGATTTGGGGGTCATGGTCTCAAGAGAGGTTTTTTCCTCCTGTCATTTGTTCAACGTGACCATCATTCTAACCTACTCTTAATTCTCAGTTCTTAATAGTAAATACAAAATCAGGATGACAACCTACTCTCCAAAGCAGTTTGGAGCAAACTCAATCTTTTTGGTTGCTGCCATCCCCTATATAATCCTCATCCAGAATTTTAACATGTGTTCCAATGGTGGGATACATCTCTATATATAATCCTGCCTCCATGACCTCAGTGACACCCCAAGAAATGAGCATGTGACACAAACTGGGAGAGTCAAGTTTTTCTGGGATCTTCCTGGAGAATGGCCACTTTCTCTCTAGTGAAACATATATTCACTAATTTATGAAGCCCTTTTGCAATGATAAAGAATGAACAGAGGAGGTCAGTGTATGGTGTAAGGAAGAAGACAAACCCCAGTGCTCGTCACCAGTTATCCCAAGCCAGGAACCTGAACTTCACAAGCCATATGAGCCAAAAAGAAGATACCCAAAAAGTTATTTTGGCCTAGGCTAGTTTGAGCTAGGTTCTTCCATTATCAAATAAAGGATCTCTGATTAATGCTGCCTGCAAATTAACCTCATTATTGCAATACTGACCTTGCATGCTTAAAATGGGCCTTTAGGCTTTCTTTTTCTCCCCTAGCAGCATCAGGAATCAAACAGTAATGAAAACCTAATGTCATTAAATATCTGGCTATAGATCCATATCCTACATATAATCAAATTCCACCTTCAAATCATGATTTTATTCCTCCAGGTTAAACGGGAGTTACTGGGCTCCATAAATGCTGTCCTAATTTTGTGATTGCCAAGCCACCCAAAATGGTTAGTTCAAAGCAGCAGCAGGATCATAAGAGTAAAGTATTTTTTGTTATAATCGCAACTCAGCACACAACATGGAGATCTACCACCAGGAAAAAAGAAACAAAAATTATAATGCTATACCTAAAAGAATATACAACACCATCAAATAACTACTTTTCTCTGTTTTTCAATGTTGGAAAATGAAAAGGTTGACAAGCTCTTTGTTCATAAAATAAAGACCATCTTGCAGGCCAGGATTGATTAAAAAAAGAATTCTTGGTGATCTGACTGTATCATTTTAAAGTAAAATTGAAGGGAGGAGAGGTGGCCACCTGTAAGTTGGGGGTGGGACACTCTGGGAATCCTGGGACCAGTGGCATTAACAGGGAGTGGTTGTTTCCATATTGCCAATGCCATGATCTTATTATGTAAGATCAGGAACTCTCTGAATAGCTGATGAACCATCATTCTTCCTGACAGATGGGAGACTTAATTTTAACCAAATAAAGCTCCTTGCTGAAGAGGGTGCAGAAGCTATTTCTGAGGTGTGCAAGGGCATGGGCAGTGCATATTTAACAAAGAATTTCTTTTATGTTTTTTAGCACAGAACTACTCCCAAGAATCACAGTAGAGAATAACTCCTATGACAAATAGATGCTGACAAGGGCCACCACATCAAAATCCTCTTCTCTCCAGATGTCACTCATCACTGATTGACACAGCAGACAGTCCCTATTGGTAGAGGCTCAAAGATGAACTTATTTTAAATCTAATAGCCAGTGGGAATGTGTTCTAGCCTTTTTTATGATTGCTGGGATTATACAAATATTCTGCATCCTAAGCGAAGCCTTTAAGGAAGGAGAGTAGCAGTAGCTGAGACACATTTTTCACTGTTACTGTAATTCTTAATTACTATCAGTTTGTACAGATACAGATTCTTAACTATGTATGTTTTCTTAATTGTATGTAAATTCTTCCTGTTCACAGCATAACTACTTTTCTTTGCATTACACTCCTGTAACTATCTGCCAGTTTACAAGACTGGGTCAATAAATAAGTTAACTTTCTTCTTCATTCACGTAATAAGCAGTTATTGTGAAAATGAATCTAGAAGACTGTTAGGATAGAAAGCTGAAAATAGTGCTAGACATTCTCTTCTAAGAAGTTAATAATCCATGTGAGAGGAAGACAGGATTCAGAGTAGGAAGCAATTTAGAAAGACGGTAACGAGAACCCAGCATGCAAGACAGCAAAAGGAACGCAGATGTATAGAATAGACTCGTGGACTCTGTGGATGAGGGTAAGGGTGGGATGATATGGGAGAAGGGCATTGAAACAAGTTAATTATCATATGTCTAATCAATCGCCAGCCCAGGATTGATGCTCGGGGCTGGTGCAGCGAGATTTTCTGGGGGGAGGGAAGAGGGAGGGGGGTTCTGGAGGGGGAGCATATGTAAACCCATGGTGATATCATGACATTGTATGGCAAAAACAATAAAAAAAAAAAACTTAAAAGACAACAGTCCACTTGAATGTACTTCTGCATAAGTGAACCAGGCTGCTATTTCTTAAATGTCAGTCACATGCATGCTAATCTGATGTGGTTTATCTTATGCTATATTCACATGCTATGGAATTATTACTTAATCAATATTTTATATAGATGAAATTATTCATTTTTTCCCATCATTAATCCCATAGTCAAAGGAAACTAGACAGCTATCATAGATGGAAACATCATTTTCTAAAATTTAGTAAGTATAACAGGGAATACACTAAAAATAAAACTGTATTATAAAATTTCAGCTAGGTATTTTCACTTGCTGAAAGCTGAGACCTGTTATGTACCTGTATATTCTCAGATCATTTTTCTTTTATTTAAAGTCATCATGGCATGACCAGTAGTATGTGCCCCACAATTAGGGATCTACTAGTTAGGAAATAACAGTGAAAGGGATTCAGAAGAGGAAGTGATCTGTGAGCCAGGTGATCTACTAAGGCTTCCTGAAGGACACAGCCTTTGAGTGGGGCTTGAACTGATAGGGCTTAAATTATCCAACTAGTGGACACAGGGGCAGAAATGATTTGGACAATTATGGAGAAGAGTTGAGACATGGAGTCTAATATAAGTGATGCTAAGTTTGCTTTCTTAATCAGCCATCATATATAACCTAGGACTTCAATAACAGCAGACAATTAACATTACTAATCACTTACTATGTACCAAGCACTAAGCTAGGCATTTTCACGTTTCCTCTTTTGATCCTAATAACTTAAGGAAACAGCTACATCCCCATTTTATAGATGAGGAAACTAAGGTACAGAACTAATTCAAGGTTATATAGCTTTGAAAACAGTGGAACTGAGGATTATAATCCAGGTCCTTCTGTATCCAAAGTCTTTTTCTCTACCTCACACTGTGTTTCCAGTGAAATCACGAAATGAAAGCCATGGGCCATCTTGGGAAATTCTCATTAAAGGACTGCAGTGGGAGCGAGGAAGGCAGAGGTGAGGGGAGTTTCCTCCTTCACTAAGGCCCTGAGAAACTGAGGCTAATAAGCACCCAGGTAGAAGTGTGGGTGCTCCAGTATTTCCTTCTTTTCTGGAATATTCTAGCTTGGCCTTCAGTAATGAAAACAAGAGCCTCAAGTTAGGCCTCCCAGTTCTGAAACTGGAAAATATCAGCTGTGCATATCAGCAGCATCAGTGACCAAAGGTTGACCTTGCTGAGTTAATCAGTAGGGAAACTAATCAGTTGGAAAAATGCAAATTTGTTTTCTGCACAGAGTTGGAAACTCATTACACTGAGCCACTCCTTAAATTAAGTTCCAAGTAGTGACTCAAAATCTGGGTCAGATAAGGAACAATGTAAGACTGTGAGAGCAGTAGCACTTGAAATTCTATCATTTGAGGCATTTGTATTCATTTCTCCTAGGCCTCTTAACAGTGTCTACAGAACAGCAAAATGGCCAACTCAGTTTGGATTAGGCTGTTTTTCTAGATGTCACATATTTATATGGATGAACATTTTTTATAACATTTTGGTTTAGAGTTTGATCAGTGCACCTGCTCCTTTACTGCAAACATCAAACCTTAAGCTACTTCATCTCCCTCATCAACAGTGGATTGTTGTAAGATTCCAGAGGTGAACATTATATCATGGACTAGCCTCATCCCTTGCTCCCTGGAACCTCTGGGTCACTAAGTCTGAGAAATCAAAACTCTGTATTGGGCTTTTTTCCAAAAATGCCAATTATGGTTTGAAACCAATGGCTGTCACCAGTACCCCAGGGGGACAGGTTGATAATGGGGCTTCATTTCTTCCCCCCAGATGATCAAGCAACTTCAAGAAATGGACACTGTTCCTCTTCATTCTTGCTAACTTCCAGTGTGCCTTGGAAAACCCTCAGTGCCTGACTCCCCTGCACATGAACATGGAAGACACCTGCCAGAAAGTTCCATTAAAGGAGGGGGCACTTAACAAAATGCACAGCATGTGCAGTAAGATGTTCTCAAATTTAGCACTTCTGTCTTGTGCTTAAATAATCACAACAGGATGGAATTGTTGAAAATTTTAAAATAAAACAGCTTATGATAAAAGCAAAGGTTATTTTGACTAGCATCTGTTTCTTTATACACCTACAATATTCCTGGCACGGGACCAAATCATTTCCAAAGGGTGACTGGACACAATACTTCAAAATGCTTATGATCCAGCATGTGAGGCAGATAAGTTTTTGCCCAACAGTGCTGCTGCTGCTGCTGCTAAGTTGCTTCAGTCGTGTCCGACTCTGTGCGACCCCACAGACAGCAGCCCACCAGGCTCCCCCATCCCTGGGACTCTCCAGCCAAGAACACTGCAGTGGGCTGCCAGTTCCTTTTCCCGCCCAACAGTGAGACACGTACAAATACTGAAGCACCTACAAGGTGCAAGAGTAGTGTTTAATTTTTTTCTTGCTCCCTCAAAAATCTTTAACATTAACAATAATTCAGGCAAGACTCCTTAACCTGGAGAAAAGATGATGAGTAGGCTGTGGGTATTAACTGCTGTCTTCAGACAGTTGAAAAGCTGCCACAGAGAAAGTAGGGGAATATTTCTCTGAGTTGCTCAGGAAAGCATATCTGGTTAAATATTTATAAGGTACATTTTAATTTGACATCAGAAGGAACTTTCTCCTAAGTAGGGTATTCCCATAAGCGGTTAGCTCCATTGAGAAGCACTGAGATACCCTATTTCTATGCTATGAATGGCCACTCATACAGTTTTTCTCCTTACTGGGCATGTTTCCTTGTCTTTGCCACCAGCTCACTTCTTATTTGCCAACGTCCTTTATCCTTATGGCCTATGAACAGGCAGGTCCACTAAGCCATGTAATATCTAGTGACCCCACCCCACCCCCAGCCTAGCTAACTGGTCCATAAATGAGACACATAACCCAAGGCCAGGCTTCCATAGGCTGCCTAGCAATCAGCTGTGCTCTCTCTCCTGAGAACCTGAGTCAAGAGTAGCAGAGGTGGTGGTGGTTCAGTCTTGGATGGGTCCAATTTGTAGACTCTTGTCTGTGGCACTGTGGGCTGTGTGCCATAGATATAGTCAGCTCACAGAGAAGCCACCAAAGAGAGATATGTCACACCATGTGTCCACTGATGGAGAGAGGCAGGACCAAGCAGCTCCTGAAACTGAGGACAGGCTTTGGTTTGCACCAGGTTCTAATTTCTGTCCCTATTTCAGGCTATGACCCTGAGTTTGCCTGTCAAATCCTTAAAATAAGCCACCTTTCCTTGAACTAGCGTATCTTTCTGTTCTGTGCAACCAATAATCTCCATTGAAATAGTAGCAAAAAGCTTATAGTTCTCTATCAAGAATTAAGTGGCATCTATACACACTGCTGCCTGCAACCTAAAAATTATACTTTAATTAAATTTTGATTCCTGGACATTGTTATTAGGATCATTTTCATTTCTCTTCTTCTTACACATGAAGAATAGTTTGAGAGGACCCAAGAATGTTAAAATCAAAATCATTTTCCCCCCAGGATTTTGGAATTTATTTCTATTCCTTCTAGCATTTTCATATTATAGGTGAGACATTGGATGCCAGACTGATTCTCCTTCCTTAACAATCACCACATTCATTTTTTATTCTACAAATGTGCATTTTTCTTTACATAGTCCAAAAACAGCACATGTCTATATGCATCCCTTTTCTAAGCACCTGCCTAGGATTTAATGTGCCCTTTTGATCTGAAGATTCAAGACTTTCTTTGTCTGAGGGAATTTTACTTACTTGCCCTATTATCACTTCTTTAAACTTCTTCCCATCTATGTTTTCTCTTTCTATGATATACATTAGATATCTCATCTCTTAGGCTTATTCTGTGCTTTTTCCCTTTTATCCATAATTTAAATGTTGTCCACTAGCTCTGAACTTTGAAGAATGTTTTCTGTTAGTTTATCGGTTCATTATATCACTGTTCATCTACTTGGTGTCTGTATTCTATTTTCAGTTTGGGGAAACATTTATTTTCTATCAATTCTTTCTTGGTCATCAATTACTTCCTTTCTTTTTAAGCACATGATACTCTTACTTTCCAAAGTTATTACACAATCATAATAAGATGGATAGTTTAAAACTTTACTTTTACTCCTGTTTCTTCCATTATATCCATTCAGTAGAGGCCAAGGGTGGTGTAGATAGTCCCATCCATGAAAGCCCCTTCAACTCCTATGTGTAGCAACAGAGTGTGAAAATAATAATATTGATAAAAGATATAGTCAGAGTTTAAAGACAAGATTAACATCTCCTTGGCAGAAATAGGAGACAACTGCAAAGCATTGAATGAGATAATATCAAAAGCCTACAGTGGCTAAGGTTTGGCTCCCACTATATGTGAGCCTAAATGTAACCCAAGCCAAGTGGAATACCATTTGCTAAATTTTCATTCAAATATGAGGCCAAAATAAATACATTTTTGAACATGCAAAGACTTACAGAATTTGACAAAAGATGTTCATTGTAAAAGAATTATCAGCAGACATACTGCACTGAGCCTTTAAGGTCCCAGATATACAGTGAAAGCCTCTCATACCCCAAATGAGAAATGTTAACAATGACTTTAGTGAGTATGATCTCTAGTCAGTTATGTGCGCACATATATTACTATATATATAAAGCTTTAGAACTTCCCTGGTTGTACAGTGGTTAAGAATCCACCTGCCAATGCAGGGGACATGGGTTTGATCCCTACAGATACAGGAATATTCTACATGCCACGGAGCAATGAAGCCAGTGGGCCACAACGACAGAGCCCGCACTCTGGAGCCCATGAAGTGCAACTTCTGGGTCCAAATGCCACAACTACTGAAGCCTAGAGCATCTCCTAGAGCGCAAGCTCTGCAACAAGAGAAGCCACTGCAATGAGAAGCTCCGGTGCCACAATGAAGAGTAGCCCCCACTTGTCACAACTAGAGAAAGCCCTCACACAGCAATGAAGACTCAGCACAACCAAAAAAAAAAATTTTTTTTTAAAAAGCTATATATCTATATGTGTGTACGTGTAGACATATGTATACCTACATATATATGTCTATATATGTGTGTGTGTACGTGTCAGTTGTGTCCGACTCTTTGCAACCTCATATGCTATACAGTCCATGGAATTCTCCAGGCCAGAATACTGGAGTGGGTGGCCTTTCCCTTCTCCAGGGGATCTTTCCAACCCAGGGATCAAAGCCTAGTCTCCCGCATTGCAAGCGGATTCTTTACCAACTGAGCAATCAAGGAAGCCCCTAGACATATATGTGTGAGTATGTGTATGTGTGTATATATATATATAATGTATAGTATATCCATGTTTACATGTATATGTATGGACATTTGTATATGTGTGTGTATGTGTGTGAATATATACTATTGTGTTGTTTACACAAGAAATGGGAGATCTGAAGGTAATATGGCAAAATGTTCACATTGGTTAGATCTATCTGGATGATGATGTCAAGTGGAGTGCTCTCTATCTTTCTGTATGTCTTAACTATTCCTTATTAAATATTTTTAAGTAATTTGAAAGCATAAAAATCCATGAACTTGGCTTGTTCAAAAGCACAGATTCCAGGCATTTAAGAATATCAGTAGCTGTTCTCTCACAGGCTCATCAGATCATTGATGTTGAAGCTTTTTCTTGCGCTCATCATAGTAATGCTGCGTACTATGGATTTGCTGTTTTTTTTTAAAAAAAGACAATTTTACAATCAGCCATGCATCTTTGAATAAAATGTCTTCTCCCTATTTGAATTTAGCTTTACTTGAGTTGTCTTTTTATTTGGGGGGAGGGGCGGGGCTTGGCAGGAGGACTGTCACAAGAGAATGGTCATAGAAGCATGTGCTGTCTCCCCTGGTGAAGGGGGACCATCTTTAACAGTCTCTTTCCTTGGGTTCATAAATGGATTTCTGCCTCATCTTGCAGTAAATCTGAGACCAAAAGAATTCATAGGGCCTCCTAATGCAGTAATGCAGCATGACTGATGAAATGTGGCAGGCACAACCCAATATCTAGTTTTCTGAAAACCACACTGAAATGAACCATCCTGGCCAGAAAGTTAAAACAATACGCAGACTTGAACAACCACCAAAGTTATTTTCCTTGATTCAGTCGTATTCTCTGGCACTTTGCGATTTGGATTACAAAGCACTATCTGTGTATTTTCTGATGGCGGGTGACAGCTACTGTTTATTCCCAGAAACTCAAATTAATGGTTTTGTTAAATCGACTTTCACCACTGCACACATAAGTCATCCCCTGGGGATCTGTCTAAAGGTCTAAGCCAGTTTCATGTACTTCAAAATGAGTGCTCTTAAGCAAACAGCAAGAAAATTGGTTACCTGAATCTTGAAAGTCAATTGAGGTGCTGCCTGCAAGGACATAGGAGGGTCAGAAGAAATAGGTATAAAATCTGGACCAACTTCATTGGCCCTTTCTTAGCATAACAATCATGTCAGTAAAATGGACCAGTGACTCCAAGACAATGGGAAAGGTTGGAATTGAGAAGACTTTGGTTCCAGCCTCATTCTTTTCCTCAGTCCCTCTCAGGCTTAGCTGTCCCATTTTTAACACTTGATCCCAGATCTCTGCTAGTGATTCAACACATGAAGCTAAAATGAAATTACAGAGGTGAAAATATGTTGGAGATGGTAAAACACTTTGTATGTATAAGACATTAAATTATCTGCTGGATATTTAGTTGAAGTTTTTATCTTTCAAGCTGGTGGCTTGGACTCAGTGAAAACAACAGAATGAACCACATCTGACTTCTCAGGGTCTGAGAGTGTCCTGTAAATTGAGTGCAACCATCCTAAATTGAGCACCTTCTAAAGCTGTTGTGAGAAGTACATGAGAAAATGGATGCAAGATCATACTGCAATGTTAAAGAGATGGGATAAGTATCAAGTGTGGTTATTTTTGATGAGTGTTCTGACTCCTTTCTAAACAAGCCACCTTCTGGAATATGCTGGTGAAAGAGGCACAGAAATGCCAGTTCTGAGCAGCAAAACTCCAGGAAGAGTCTGGAGGTCTCATCATGTGCATCAGATTTGTCTGTTATCTTGATATTTCAAGAAGCAATTGTGATTTTTTTCCTTGCATTGGTTCTAGTCACCTGAAAAACTGTCACTGTTCTCAATTTCAGTTTCTAGTGGGCATTCTGAAATGAAACAAAATTAACCCATGCAGGAACTACATGCCTATGGTTTGGGATTCTGCAGAATATATATAAAGAACATAGAGGCTAAATTACCGCTTATGTGCCAAGTTGCTTCAGTTGTGTCCAACTCTGTGTGACTCTATGGACTGTAGCCTGCTAGGACCCTCTGTCCATGGGCATTCTCCAGGCAAGAATCCTGGAGTGGATTGCCATGCCCTCCTTCAGGGTATCTTCCTGACCTAGGGATTGAACCTGTGTCTCTTACATCTCCCACATTGGCAGGCAGGTATTTTTTACCACTAGCGCCACCTGGGAAGCTAAATTAGGTGATGTGGTGGGGGGTTAGTCACTCAGTCATGTCCACCTCTTGTGACCCCATGGACTGTAGCCCAGCAGGCTCCTCTGTCCATGGGATGGCAAGTATCTTATTTGGCTTCCCTGGTGGCTCAGATGGTAAAGAATCTGCCTGCAATGCAGGAGATCCAAGTTTGATCCCTGGGTCAGGAAGATCCCCTGCAGAAAGGACTGGCAACCTGCCCCAGTATTCTTGCCTGCTGAATTCTATGGACAGAAGAGCCTGGCAGGCTACAGTCCATGGAGCCACAAAGAGTTGGACATGACTGAGTGGCTAAAATTTCACCTTCAAATGTCTTATTTAGAGTGAAAATGGTATATTTTCTTTAGCAACAGAAACTCTCCAAATACTAGCCTAAAACATCTAAAATCAATAGCATCTACACAAAACTCATACGAAAGAACACAAGTAAATTATATCAAAACCATACTACTTCAAGGGCATGAAAACTGAAAAAGAAAAGTCAAGTTTGACAAGGATTTGACTCAGATTCAAATAAAGCCCTTGTCAGAGCAGTGTAGCAGCTGGAATACAAGGACAGGGATCACTGGCCTGGGGCAGGCACTTCACTCCACATTTGCTTATTCTCCTGTGAAATGCAGATGATAATCTACTACAGTACCGACTCTTTGCTCAACAAGGTTGTAGATGGGAATGTGGTTTCCAGTGTAAGGCCCAGTGGAAATGCAAATTATCTTGGTTACACTCTGTTCAATTCAAGAAATCAATACTGTTCCTCCACTCTGTGCCTGCCATCAAGGTAACTGTCAGAGGCAAAAGCAGAATTTAATGCCAAGTCTGACTCTTTTTGCGATGCTATGGACTATAGTCCACCTGGCTCCTCTGTTCATGGGATTTCTCAGGCAAGAATACTGGAGTAGGTTTCCATTCCCTTCTCCAGGGAATCTTCCTGATCCAGGGATCAAACCCACGTCTCCTGTGTTTGGAGGCAGATTCTTTAACAGCCACCTGGGAAGTCCAGCACCCAAGAAAATATGTACTGGCAACATTGTTTGTACTCTAACACAGCGTCCTCAACCAGGTGCCCACCGTCCCTGGGAAGGTCTGTGGATTTCTTCCGGGGGGGTCTCTGTTTCCTCTGAAGTTTTACTATACACATGTGTTTTATATATATGTATAGTAAATATGTGTGTGCATGTGCAAGCACCTGTGTGTACATGTACTCAAGAGTACATGAGAAGTGAAAGTGAAAGCTGCTCAGTCATGTCTGGCTCTTTGCAACTCCATGGACTATAGCCCGCCAGATTCCTCTGTCCATGGAATTCTCCAGGCCAGAATACAGGAATGGGTAGCATTCCCTTCTCCAGGGGATGTTCCTGACCCAGGGATCGAACCCAGGTCTCCAGCACTGCAGGTAGATTCTTTACTGTCTGAGCCACCAGGTAAGTGCACACAAAAGTACATATGTTTCATCAAGTTTCCAGAGGGATTCATTTTCTAATCTCATCTTAGGGAGAGGGATCACCTATGTAATCTGTATCTCATTGTAACTGTTCCCATTTTTAAGTGGTAGGAACACCTACCGTGTATTTAAACTGAACAGTCTTATCTCAGACAATATATCTCTTAAAGGCACTTATTCCTGTTGAGGTTGCCATTAAGTTCCTATTCTGTTTACTCTCATTCTCTAGCAGGCACTGAAATATGATATTTTGATAAAAGCTGGGAGGGTGGCTCTGACGGCCAGGGTTTAGAGATAGCAATCAGGGGGCTTCATTGTTTTGATAAACCTTGAGTCATTCTTTAATGGAAAAACAATCATAATATGGTGAGCAGGGAAAGTAGCAGGCTACATTTGAAAGCTGTTGCAGCCTTGCTGAAGACCGGACAATTCCTTTCTCTCCACTGACTTATTACTTAGTTGGTGGAGAGTTGCTTGATAAAACCCAGCACATGGCAACAGGTCCCCCACCATTCAGCTGCTGGGTCAACAGGCAGGCTTCTCTGACTTTAGTGGAAGACTCTGCACCATCCTCTTGAGAGTCCCTTGGACAGCAAGGAGACCCAACTAGCCTATCCTAAAGGAAATCAGTCCTGGGTGTTCATTGGAAGGACTGATGCTGAAGCTGAAACTCTAATACTTTGGCCACCTGCTGTGAAGAACTGACTCACTGGAAAAGACCCTGATGCTGGGAAAAGATTGAAGGCAGGAAGAAAAGAGGATGAGATGGTTGGATGGCATCACTGACTCAATGGACATGAGTTTGAGTAAGCTCCGGGAGTTGGTGATAGGTAGGGAAGCCTGGCATGCTGCAGTCCATGGGGTTGCAAAGAGTCGGACTCGACTGAGCAACTGAACTGAACTGAACTATCCTATCACAAACAAGCCAAACCAAATCTGATGAACTGCTGCATTTGGCTCATGGATTCTTAATTCAATTGTAATAAAGTTCATGAGACCAGGTCACATAACTGATGTATAAGTTTCCTTTAGTTCTTAAATTGTAGGATTGTTAGGCTTATTAAAAAGAGGTCAATATATCCTGCAATTAGCCACTCAGTAAATAATACATTTTTTTTGCAAACCAAGGCTGATTGCCCTGGAAGCAGCCGAGCTGAAAACCACTAGACCCAGAGCTTAAAATTTAATGATATGAAAGATATAACCAACAACAGAGTCAGTACTTCATGTTCTTGACTGCAGTAATCAAAATGGATCTTGCCATTTTGCCAGACTGACTGACAAAATGAGTCTTAAGAAAAGGCTGTATAAAAGGTTACTGTCTAGTACTTTTTGTGTGTGGTGGGAAAGGGGTATCATATGCAAAATCTTTAATTCTTCCAAAGCAGTGCATAAATGCTCTCAAAGCTTTATCCCTTACTGCAGTGGAATATTTTAGTGATTTTACAGTGTTTTTATGCATTCACCGAAGAGCTACTCTTCATTTTTTACACACACAAAAATAAGCCTTAAAAAAAATCTTATACCAGATTCTTTTTGTCACCAACTCACGAGTAAAATTACCTCAAAAAAGGAATAGGAGGGTGGTGGTTAACAATTAGCCTGCATTGAAATTTAGCATTAATTTCCCATCAAGTATATCTAAAAAGATGACTAATCAAACTTTTTTAAAAAAGAAAGTTTGCTAGAAATAGAACTTGTACATACAAATGGCAACTTGTAAAGAGGAAGCAATATAAAAAATGTGCTTAATCATTTATTTCTTAAGTTTCATCATGTGTGTGGTATTTGGCATGTAAATAGGGTGGTTTGTTGTGGAAACAGAACAAATGTGGATTGCATTCATGGCCAAAATAACAAACAAATGGGAATTTTTACATGTTTTAATGTTTAATCATAGTATTCTTTATTTTTGAATGTAAATATATACATTTGTATAAGCAAGCATACACACATACATATTTACTTGTGTATTCACAGAGATATTTTAATCTTGAATCTCCTCTTGCTTTCATTTAAAATCAAAAAAGTAAACAATGTCCTACTGTAGTTAGCAAAGGGCACTATACTCAATATCCTGTGACAAGCCCCATAATGGAAAAGAATATGAAAAAGCATATATATACATATATGTATAACTGAGTCACTCTTCTGTACAGCAGAAATTAAACACAGCATTGTAAACAATTATACTTCCATAAAATCTTTTAAAATGCTAATCAAAAGAAAGCTGTAGTTAGATGGTGTTGGAACACTAGATTGCTAAATGCAAAAAAATTAGTCTGCATCTTACATCATATATATATATGTAAAATTCAAAGTGGATTTTAGATGTACACATAACAGATGCATTTTTTAAACTTCCAAAATAAAATACAGAAAACAAAAGAAAAAAATGTTTAGTTAACATATAAGATTAAAGATCCGATTTTTATAAGTTTAAATATCAAGTTTTTACAGCCAGAATACAAACAGCAAGAGGGTTAAAAAGCAGTTGTTACTTGCTTGCCTGAAAAGCATCTTATCTAGAGCTGACCCCATTGGCCAACACCGTCTTCTCTTGTTCATTGTACTTGATTTGGTGTGTCACCTGTCTCTTGTTTGTCTATAGATTAGCACAAAAATGTCATTGCAAACTAAGTGAATAGGGCACAGCCCCAGCACCTGCCACTTTTAAAACTCTTTAGAAGATTCCCTTGTTTATTTTGTAGGCACCCAGGGGGGCACTTAAATAACTGCATTGAAACAAACAATACTGGTGATGATTAAGGAGGCTTTCACATGAAAATTCACTTCAGAAAAATGTTTTGCAGATGTACTGAAGAAAACTGTATCACTAAGAACCACTCAAAATACTTCGGTGGACCAAAACACCTTTATATTTCTTCTGGCAGCCTGCCAAGTTCACTGCCAGCTTGAAAAGAATTCTATAGCTGGAGGCTAGAGCAGAAACTGCAATGATTTAAAAGAGAATTGGCTACAGTAAGAACGATAATGCCCTATATCGTTAAAATGCAACTGGCATCTTAGCCTCCCTACAGCTCTTTGAAAATGTGCTTACTCTTCAACTATTTACAAGGAAAAATGCAGAGACAATTGAAATCACAAGAAATAAAAATTATTTTAAAGGACTGAGAAGTCCTTTGCCAAATGATTTATCAGTAGTGCTTGTAAAATAATGACATGTTCTCAGCTGTTAAATGAGGAAGAAATCCATGCAGAAATTCTGCTCATTATGAAACTCAACCATCAAACATAAACCGTTTTCATGATGTCCTAAATTAATTGATGCAGATTATAAATACAAAAACAGTTGGCTTAAAATTAAGATGTAAACACAAATGGACAACGCCCCGATGTCATCGGTTTATCTTAGCATTTGACAGAAACAGTATCTTTGGTGACTTTTCTGGGTGATTTTGGAAAGCTAAGATTTGGTCTGGCAAGCTAAAGAAAATCACAGAAACTCCAACGACCAAAGTAAAAAGGATTTCCTGGGTGTTTGTACTAAAAACCAAGAGAAGCATCTGTCTGGTGCTCCAAATTTATAGTAAGCATCAAGAACATGTCTTTAAATGTAAGACTCAGCAACACATTATACACTTACTTATATTTTTCTTATGAAAGAATGAGTAAAATTCTTCTTTCAGTTGACAACCTATACCACTCCCTTTAAAAGTACTCTCATGAATACACAAATGTCAAAGGGGAAGTCAAGAGTAATTTGCTAGAAAACTCAACATGAAAACTGTGGAGATGAAGTACTCAGTTTAGCACACCCATCCTTGACTACATGTCAAAATAAGTCATGGTACCTGGCTTCAATGAGCTTAATACACAAGGAGAAACAGATGCATAAATACATAAAAGAGGCCAAAGTTAAAAAGTACACTTATGGAGGTGTGTATCAAATTAAGTAGGACCATCAAAGAGGGAATATTTTCTAAAAATAAATGTATATCATCAGATAAAAACCAAAGGACATTGGGTAATTCTAACCCAAACTCCACATTTCTATCCCCAAAAGCCACACCCTTCCTTATCGTCGAGAAAATAACGGATTATCAATTAAACCTGCCATGCATTAGGGACTTCTTTCCCCACTTTGTAAACAGAGAGTGGCCTGTGAAATGTGAAAAGTGATGACTAAAATAACCAAACACAGATAATTTAATTCAACATGCATTCAGCATTTCTCTTCTGATGGTTTCATGTTCCATCAGTATGCTAAATCTCTATCTGTAGTCACCTCCTGAGTTTCAGATCTGTAAGTCTCTCTGACTTCCTTCTTGATCTTTCTAGATGCATCGCTGGCACATCCAACTCAGCATGTCCCCAAGTGAACTTCTCATCCCCCACAAGCTTACTTAAACCAGAACCATGTTCCATCAACTAATGATGCAGTTATGTAAGGACAAACCTTGGGCACCGTTCCTAATTTTCCCTTCTCTAAACCCCCACTCATATCCAATGATTCTGTTGAATCTAGCTGTGTTGAATCCAACTTTGTTGTGTGTTATTTATGGACTGAATGTTTGTGCCCTCCCTAAATCCATATGTTGAAACCCTAACCCCCAGGGTTACAGTATTAGGACACAGGGCATTTGTGGGGTAATAAGGTCATGAGGATGGAGCCCTCATAATAAGTGTAGTGCCCTTATAAGAAGCAGGAGAGTGAGGACTTCTCTCTTGCCCATGTGAAGATATAATAAGAAGAGGGTCATATGCAAACCAGGAAGGAGACCCTTGCCAGATACTGAATCTGCCAATATCCTGGACTTCTCAGTCTCCAGAACTGTGAGAAGCGACTGTTTAAGGCACGAGGTCTATAATACTCTGTTACAGCAGCTCTGACTAAGAGCTGCCTTTCCAATATACCCACCTGCCTCCATCCCCTTTCCAGTACCCTAGCAGGGCACCAGTCTTTCTCTAGATTGCCACAGTGGTCTTTTAACTTCATTCCACCCAACCTACAGTAGTCAAAATGACCCTTCTTTACAGCCAAGAATCCTTTATAAATAAATCCTTTATAAATCCATCACCATTGGGGAAAAAGCCATGTTAAGTATCTAGATACCTCAGGACAATTAGTTTATAGAATTCCTTTTACCTGTCACTGGAACCCTGGGGATGGAGACTGAGTATAGAAAGGACAGGAGAGACAGACTTCACCTTCTTCACTAGTGTATCCAGAAATGGTGCAAAAGGGCCCTGTGCTTCTCACACTTTGCTTTTCCACAGATTGCTTAAATCACAAAAAAAAAATTAAAATTGAAGTTCAGCAAAAGGCTGCTATGTGGCTTCAACTTTATTGAGGTCTAATGGAAGTACCCTCAATTATCCATATTTAAAATGTTGCATTTGATCTGTCTTAAAATATGTATGCACTTGTGAAACTATCACCATAATCAAGGTAAGAAAAATTTTGCCGACTCCCCAATTTTCCTAATGCCCTTTTATAATCCATCCCTCTCTCCTCCCGCCTCAGTGCCCTGGTCTGATTTCTGTCATTATAGATCAGTCTGCACTTCCTGGAATTTTATGTAAGTGAAATCATACAGTATGTACTCTTTTTCTTTTTCTTTTCTCTTTTTTGCAAGGCTTATATCACTTACCATAAGGATTTAAGACTCATCCATATTGTTGCCTGTGTTAACAAACTTTTTATTTACCAAGTAATAGCATCTTTTAAACCATTCTTTCCATCATAATCATTTCATAAATGAAAAGGCATTCTAACCATCAAAAAGGAAAAAGGATATGTATTCCGAATAAGGACAGTCATCCTTTATAATGAAAAACTGGAAATCTTGTGCTGACAAAGAGTGGGGTCCTCAGGCAAACTGTGTAGGCCCCATCACGGAAAGCCAGTCCTTCTCCTGGCCACGAAGCAGGAAATGCTGCCCCTCACAAAGCCTTCTACTCCTCCTCATTCAAGGAGGGAGAAAAGCAGATCCCTCTTGAGATCTGTTTCCATGGTAACCAGCTAGCAACTGACAATGTGGCCGGCAGTTGGGCCTCCTGAAGGGGAAAATCTTCAACTGAGACCAGGCCACTGAGAGGCCCAAGAAGGGACAGCTCAAACCAAGGCCTCTTGAGGAGGCCCCAGGAATCACTAGGCTGTCCCTTTCTTGGGGAAGGCCCTGGTGGGTTTTCAAAGAGATAGATGGAGAAGGAAGAAGGGCCTCTCTGAAGGTGGCTGTCCGTAAACTAGCAACAGGCAAGGTAGTGGTAGTCAGAGAAAGAATGTGGGCCTGACAGACACCACTCTTAGGATCAACACAACTTAAAGCAACTTCCTTGATCTCCATAAGGCTCAGTTTCCTCCAAAAGATCAGGTAACACTGGGCTTCTGCACTGGGTAACTCCAGAGGGAATCACTGAGGTTACAGTCTGTTTGCTTATCTTCATTCCAGTGAGTGTGTGCTTGCCTTCCACTCTGCGCCGAGAACTGAAAGGGCAGGAGCAGGTATCTGGAGGTGGCATATTAGACCTGGAAGGGTTGGAAGTCAGTAACACTGGTTAAATATTGCAGGTGAGTGAGGAGTTTAAATTCCTCTACTGGACAGACATCGAGAGGCCTCACATTTCCAGAATCTGTGGCTCTATATGAGAGCAAGAGTATCAATGAATATACTTCACAAACTGTTCCCCATCTGCTGCCAGGAAGGCCTATCAGATCTTCAGCTATTGTTGGTTCTGTTCAGTGACAACCTGGCAACCAAACACACTGGGTAAGAATTAGGCTCTGGCAGAAAGCACATAGAGGTTCACATCCCCAGCTATACCTTCTGATAACTAGGCAACCTTGGATGGATTATTTAACACTCTTTAAGCCTCAGTTGCTTCATGATAATAATTTATTTAATATATTTGCTGCAAGAATCATTGTGGAAATGTGTAACAAATGTTCAGCAAATATGGTAGTGCTTTATTATAACTTTTCAGATTTTTTCTGGGCAAGGTTGAAATTTCCTTGGAGAACTTTTCTTACCCAATCCTGCCCCAGACATCCCTTCTGCTGAAACAGAGGCTGAAATTAACCCAATGTAGACCCAATGCTCTGCTCAGTGGTAGGGTAAGTCCAAGACCAGCCATCAGGAAAGTTTAAAAAGTAAAAGAGTACATCATCGCATCATTGTCATCTTGGTAATCCTCAGAAATACCTGTAATAGTTTATAAAAATGCAAACGACAGTTTGGAGACCCTAACTCTAATCTAATTCAGTGGGTTTGTTTAGGGCAGAATTATCTATTTATTTGTGCTGTTTTGTCTTTAAAAGATTCTTCAGGTAACCTTGGTGTATAGTCACAATTGAGTTCCATTGGTCTACAACAAGGTCAGCCAACCTTTCCTCTGAAGGGCCAAAGAGGAAATATTTTATGCTTTGTGGGCCACATGCTACATTCTCTATCACATAATCTTTGCTTTTTGCAAGCCTTTAAAAATGTAAAGACTATATATTCAAATATATGCTCTGTTATCTGGTGTGGGCTGTACAGAAACAGAGTGGGTATATGTATATAGTATAACTAATTAACTTTGCTATACACCTGAAACTAACACAACACTGTAAGTCAACTATATTCCAATAAAAAATTAATAAAACCATTGGCAGCAGAAAATAAATAAATTAGGAGGAAAAAGGCCATGACCAAATTTGGCCCATAGACCATAATTTATTGATTCCTGGTCTAGAGATCATGGACTCAACGGATGATGGAACTCAAGTTCCAGGAGATGGTGAAGGACAGGGAAGCCTGGCATGCTGCAGTTCATGGGATTGCAAAGAGTCGGACACAACTGAGTGACTGAACAACAACAACTAGGATCTTAGTCCTGGAAGTTCCATGACCTAAAATATTCTTTATTTTGACTCAGAATCCAAAGACCACTCTGACCCCACATTCCCTCTGCCCAACTTTGTGACCCCTCCACCCTTTCCCTGACTGCCTCACTCTGCATCTCCAACAAGCTACCTGAGAGCTGCATGATGGCGGAGAGCAAGCTCTCCCTGGTGGCTGCAAAGTGAGGAGTGTTGGCAGAGGAGTTGGGTTCCCACTGCAAGAGCATGAGTCAGCACCATGCTGAGCTCAAGCACAGATATATGCCACTGCTGCCAGACCATCATCATTTACAAGCATTTATCAGGGATCCTTCATCTAACTCATCCTGCAGAAACTAGAACTTTCTACCCTTGCACACAATAAACTTTTGGCAGTTAGCCTTCTGAACTCGGACTCTGTGCCATTCCTGAATGCAAAGCCCTTTCTGATGGGTGGAAGATAAGGCCTCTGGTTACTGCATTTAACATAGCCTACTCCACAGAGCCACTGTTGGAGACCCATCATACAATCTTTCACAGCAAACTTTGCAAGGCAAGATATGGGGACCTATTTTCTGTGTCATAAAGATGGAGATGTTTTTATTTTACCAGAGTTCTTAGCTTGGAGAAGTGCTGTTCCTGTTTGGAAAAGTGCTTTGACTTAAAGGGGACATGAATATGGGTGAGAGAGTTTGGGGTGAGACAAGGTGAAGAATTAGTGGTTTCTCCCCTGAGGGAGGGAGGAGAAAGAGAAAATGGAAGGAGATGGGAGTAGGTGTATACTCTCCATGTGGCTTCTCTCCCTATTCTCCCCATTCTTTAATCATGCTATGAAATTTGTAAAATGCTTGTGCGTGAATGAATTTTTTTGTGGAAACAGAGCAGAGACTGAGTTTCATGCTGAGACTGACAGAGAGTGGGACTGAGCCTGAGCAGCACAGATGAATGAAGAAAAGGAGAAATAGACAAAAACACAGAGTTAAGTCCTAAAACCTTTACAAAATTATGAAGAGCTCTTGTGACTTTCTCCAGATAGTGTGACTAGCTATTGTTTGAAGTTAATTAAATCCCCATTTCACAGTAGTCTTTTATTTTTATTATTATTAATTTATAGGGATTTCATCTGATACCCGAGTCACATCTGGTTGTCCAAGCTCACGTTTTAGTGCAAGAATAAGTATCAAGTGGTAGATTTATTTCTCTTTAAAAAAAAAATCAATAACTAGTTTGCAATGCCTTTGATAGAAATTCAATGACTAACATCAGGTTTTACTTTATCAAGAAGTTGGGATATTGTCAAGAGCTATCCAAGAAAGTAACTGATTCAAAATCCAATTGTCAAAACATTCACTGGGCCCACACTGCATGCAAAACAGTGTACAGGGTGCTGGGAAAACTAAGAGAAATAAGACGCACTCTCCCTCTCCTTGGGAGAACTGTCACAAAATAGTATGAGCAAGGGACTAGAGAAGTGATTCCAACACACATTATATGGAGACAGACAAAGCAAAGACCATGGGACATTCTCAGCCGTTGTAAACTAAAGTAGGGCTACCTGATACAAATGATGCTACCAATAAGGGATTAATTTCCAAAATACACAAAACAGCTCATGCAGCTTCCTGTCCAAAAAAAAAAAAACAAACCTGATCAAAAACTGGGCAGAAGATCTAAATAGATATTTTTTCAAAGAAGACAAACAGATGTCCAATAAACACATGAAAAGATGTTTGCCACTAGCTTTTAGAGAAATGCAAATCAAAACTACAGTGAGGTACTACATCATACCAGTCAGAACAGCCATCATCAAAAAGTCTAAAATAAATGCTGGAGAGGGTGTGGAGAAAGGGGAACCATTACACTCGATGAGAATGTAAATTCATACCGTCACTATGGAAAACAGTATGCAGGTTCCTTAAAAAAACTAAAAACAGAACTACCATATGACCCAGTAATCCCACTATTGGGAATAAACCCAGAGAAAACCATAATTCAAAAATATACATGGATCCAAATATTCATTGCAGCACTATTTACAGTAGCCAGGACATGGAAACAACCTAAATGTCCATCAATAGAGGAATGGATAAAGAAGATGTGGTATTAATAACATATACAATAGAACATTACTCAGCCATAAAAAGAATGAAACTGTGTCACTTGCAGGTATATGCAGACCAACCTAGAGTCTGTCATGCAGAGTGAAGTCAGAAAGAGAAAAACAAATATTTTATATCAGTGCATATATGTGGAGTCTAGAAAAAATGGTATAGATTATTTTATTTGCAAAGCAGAAATAGAGACACAGACATAAATAACAAATGTATGGATACCAAGGGGGAAAGGGGTAGGGATGAATGAACTGGGAGACTGGGACTGACATATATGCAATTATCAGTTATTGACAGTTGATACAGATGAACTTGATAATTGATACAGATGAAAAAATTGATACAGATGAACTTATTTACAAAACAGAAACAGACTCACAAACTTTGAAAACAAATTTATGGTTACCAAAGGGGAAAGGTGGAAGGGATAAATTAGGAATTTGGGATTAACATAAACACACTACTATATATAAAATAGATAACCAACAAGGACCTGCTAGCACAGGGAACTCTACTCAATACTCTGTAATTACCTATACACATAAAATTTCCTATATGAGAAAAGAATCCGAAAAAGAAAGGATATGTGTGTGTGTGTATAACTGAATCACTTTGCTGTACACCTGAAACTAACACAGTATTGTAAACCAACTATATTATATTCCAAGATAAATAAATTCAAGGGGAAAAAAATAGAACCCTCTTCCCTCTTCAGAGTCAAATTATATTTAGGGTATCACTTTAAAAGTCAACAGTGATAACATTACTGAGACCATTTCCATTGCCAGAAAAGTTCTGAGAATTCTGAAAACTTGTAAGAAGAGGCAGGCAAGACCAGAGATCACGATAAGCAATGTGATTAACCGAGGAGCTGTAGGGAGGAGAGAGGGGAGAAAAAGTCTCGACTTAGCCAAGGATCAGAGATAACAGCAACTCTTTGCCAAATGAAAAGCGATGGAACAGACTGTCTGTCATTGATTTCAGGGAAAGCTCATGGACAGAACAGGTAGACTCAGATAGTACTTTCAAGGGAAGACCTCAAGGGAATTCAGTTAGTTTAGGCAGCTCCCAAGTCTCATGGGAATCCAGCTGATGTCTGGGAAACCTGAGCAGGCAAGAATTCATAACTCTCAAAACTATGCATAGAGAAGTGTACCAATAAACACAGAAAAACATAAAATTTCCTGGAAATGTCAACTATCAACGAACACATTTTCAGGTGTGCTCCAGAATTCAGGTTCATCAAAGTGTACCATGAAATGGAAATACTCTGATGATGATGGTCGTTCCGGAAAGGAAAGAAACAACGAGTAAGCATTGCAACGCCCTGTTTTCGTATGTGAGGAAAAGGAAACTCAGAAAGATAAAGTGGCTCTCTCAAGGTCCCAGGCCTAATTAGAAGTCTTTCTTCACAACTGCATATAATATACCACCTCCTGACAGATTACATATTCTCCTACTGGAATACCATTTCTGTTAAAATGAGGACTTGGTCTATTTGTTCACTACTATGTCCTCAGCACTAAAACAGCACCTGGCACAAAGCAGGTGTTCAGTAAAAATGTTTGAAGTGGACAAATGATTGAAATCTTCAGGATCTTGTCCCAGTGCCCTTGAGATTACATCATCCTGTTTCATAAATCTAGGGGGATCTTAGACCCCTCAAATCAGCAAGTATTTACCATGTGTACATCACATGCCTGGCACTGTGACAGTTTGCTGGATGGGAAGAGGGAGTGTATTACTGGGGCCTCTTTCAGTAACAAGATGCAAACAGCAGAATGAAACTAGCTTAAACATAAAAACGGGTGTAGGAGGTGGCAGGGGTTCACTGGTTCATATACATGGACAGTCCAAGGGTGATGTCCGCAGGGACAGCTGAATCTAGGGGGCACAAAAAGAGTTATCTGGATTTTATTGTTTTCTCCACTATTCAGGGCTCTACTTTTCCTCTGCATTGGCTTTCTTCTTGGTCAGGATTTCTCTAGACTGCAGCCTTGGTCATTCCAGGCTTATACCCTACTTAGTTAGCCGTAGAAGAATAATTCCTTTACCCTACCAGTTCAAGCAAAACTCTAGGTAGGGTTCCTATTGGTGCAATCTGGACTATGCATCCATTCACAATGAGTTACACTGACCAACGGGATACAGTCCTTTGCTTAACCATATTTCATTCATGTGTCCACCCTTGGAGGCTGGGATGAAGTCAGTACCATCTAAACTACATGGATTAGACAAAGAATAAGTTCCTGAAAGAAAACTGGGGGGCCACCATCCAAAAGAAGAGATTCTGTGAAGATAAACAGCATCCATATTCCTACCCCAAATCAGGGCTGGGGATCAAAATAGTAAGTACTTAAGCTTCAAGAATTTAATTTTTATTGGAAGCAAAACACAAATCAATTCATAAACAGCATAAAACAGCATTTAAGATCAAGTCTAAACATGTAACACAAGCATACCACACTCTGCAGAATCACAAGAGGAACTTCTGAAGGTTCAATTTCCTTTTAATAAACAATTTTGTCCTCTGTCCATCAACACCCCTCCATCACCTGACTTGACATCTGTGTATCTGCTTTTCACGCCTCCTTCTAAGCCATCAATGGGGCTCTGCCTGGCAGTCAACAGCTCAGGTTTGACCCTGCTGCCCCTTGATTTACATTAGTATTCAAACAATTGGCAGCAATTTTGTCGTGCTCTACCTTTTGAAATAAAAATTAATAAAAGATGAAGAAAAAAAGCATAAGAAACAGTTACAAATTATAGTTCTCATAAACTTAATGAAGTTCAAGTATGAACATCACTAGATACGGCAGAAGTACCAAATTCTGTTCCTCAACTGATTGTTCATTGGACCACTCTTGACTCCTAGTTCAAGGGTCAAAGAAGAAAATAAAGAACATGTGCCAAACTCTGCAAAAATAATTTTTTCATTCTCATAATAATTGTGCCTGCCTGTTGCACAGATTTCTTTCACATACCAGTCAGGATTTTACGACAGACGACAGCACTGCCTACCTGCATCAGAGCACAGGTGTTATAAACTATGCCTCTGAAGTTGTTCACAGTGTTTGCTCTATTTGCATAGCTTCTTTAATATTTCGTAGTATTTCACATCAACTTCCTCTTTTCCTTATACACATTTATTTTTAAAGGAAGATCCATAACACAAACATAAATGGAATACTGGCATCCCCCTTGCTATAAATAGAAAGTTCCTGAAAAATAAAACAATTACATTCTAGCTAGACCCTGTCAGGTGGCGCTACTGGTTAAAAAAAAACAAAAAAAAACCCTCCTGCCAACGCAGGAGTCATAAGAGATGCAGGTTCAATCCCTGGGGTGGCAAGATCCCTGGAGAAGGAAATGGCCTTCAGGTTTTCCTGAAGGCCCAATGCCCAATCCTCTCTAGATGTCTTCAGAGCATTCATTTAGTCTAGGGGGGAGCTGGGAGTCTCTGTTCCATTTGCTCCTCAATCATTCACTCATTTTACTTTATTTCTGTATCGGTTGCTTCTCACTCCACTTGGTATTAAACTCAAGTTAGTATTATTTTTGCTCAGGAAAAATCTTTGTAACTAATAGCACTGTTCTTACCAAGGACCTGGTGGGAAGTCCACATCCCACCCTCCTCCTTCTAAGAGAAGACGTTGGCAGAACCAGCCAGATGAGAAGCTGGGCTGCAAAGCAGAGACTGGTGTTGGACCTGGTAGGTTCATCAGGAAGTTACCACCACAGCGATCACTGCATGGGGAAGGGTTGCTCCAGACCAAACAGATGTGTCCTGAAGGTCCCAGAGAACACGCCTCTGATAAACCTCACTCTATCCTACCCCGGTTCCTTATGATGGGCCCAAAACTTCTTTTCACCAGGAATAAAGAAAAACATACTGTACAAAAAGGCAATTCATCTACAAATATATGGCTTGGCTAAGACAGCATATCTTAGAGCTACATGTGTTATTATAAATGCATTCATTTTGTATCTCCATATACTGTAGATAATTTTTTAAAGGTATATGAAGAGAAATCATGGGGAGTGAACTGAGGCCTGAGCCCACTAGCTATGAACACATTCTACTGTGAGGTACATTTCCTTTCTTTAAATTTTTCCTAATGGGATGGAGGAGGAACTGAAAGCAGACAGAAGCTAACAACAGAGCATGTAGTTGGATAAACAGAAATACTTCAGCATATCTTAAAAGACTTGTCATCACCAAGATGTTTTGCAATTTTAAAATGTTTTGGTATGATGATAACATATCACTGAATATTATATATGAGTCATACTATAATAAATTTTCTTTCTTTTTTCTTTTGGATCTTATTTTAATTTATTTATTAAAATAAGAAATCTTTTTTACCTCTGGCTTATAGAGTGTATACTATACACAGTACTTTTTTTTGGCTATTTTTTCAGTTTTATTGAGAAATAATTGAGATACATTTCCATATAAGTTTAAGGTATATAGCATGATGGTTTGATTTACATACCATTATAATTTTTAAAGGCTCGTCTCCCAATATATACTCAATCACCAAGTCCTATTTCTTCTATCACCAAAATTCCCATTTAAAAAAAGATACTGGGTTGGCCAAAAGATTTGTTCAGGTTTTACCATGGCATCTAAGAGAAAAACCCAAATGAACTTCTTGGCCAACCCAGTACATTTATGGAAATCCCCAACTGTTGCCATAAACCTACTTCAAGCCAATGTCCCTTCTTATTAGGTAACTGGGAAATTCTTATCCTTTGTTTCCATCTTTGTATCATTTATCCTCAACTACTTCATTTCCCAAATGGCAGCAAGAAGAATCTCCTAACCCTGTCACTCTCACTCTTAATCTCCCAGAGGCTTCCTTCTGATCTCAGGAGGGAGTCCTATTTCCTTCTGGAAGCTTCCAAGGCATCAAATTTTTTGCATCTGTCATGTCTCCAGCTTCAGCTTTGGGCACACACCTCTCTCACGTCCTGCCAACCTGGAGCTCTGGCCTGGAGTCATGTATTCTAGTGTGGTGGTCAGAAACATGAACTCTTGAGGCCAGATTCCCTAGCTGAGAGCTGCATGACCTTGAGCAAGTTACTTAACCTCCTCATTTCCTTCATCAGTAAGACAAGGGAAATACTGGTCCCCACCTCAGGGCTGTCATCAAGATTATGGGAGTTAAAATAACTCAGATCAGAGTTAAGCCTTAGGGTCTTCTAAGATTTCATCTACTCTGAGAAAGGGACCCTCTTCCATCTCTTTCCCACTATGGAAATGCTAGTACCCAGTGAAACCTATCTGTTACGGGCTGAACTGTTATCTGTCTGCCCCAAAACTCATAGATTGAAGCCCTAATTCAAAGTACCTCAAAGTGTGATTATATTTAGAGACGGGATCTTCAAAAATTTGGATCTTACAATAAGACCATAAGTGTGGGCCCTAATCCAATCTGACCAATATCTTTGGAAGAAGAGGAAATTTGGACACACAAAAATGTATAGAGGAAGGACTAAATGGGGCATGCAAGACAGGGGGCATCTGTAAGCCAAGGAGAAGCTTCAGAAGAAGCTAAACTTGATCTTGGACTTCTAGCCTCCAGAATCATGGGGAAATTAATTCTACTGTTTAAACCACATGGTCTGTTGTATTTTTCTATGGTAGTGCTAGCAAATCAATACACACATGCAGATTTTGGATTTATCAAGCCTTCACAATTGCATGAGTCAATTTGTTTTAAATCTCTCTAAATAGATAAGTGGTTCATCTACATATGGATATTTCTAGATATAGATCAATGTAGATAAATAGAAAGATACAGCTATCTGCAGATATACATAGATCAATCTCCTCTTTCTATGTATATCTCTATCTATCTATCTTTGTCAAGAGACCTCCTGGTGTGCATTTTCAGGACACCTGCATGCCTTCTTCCAGGAGAGCACCCTTGGAATTGAATGGTTACATCTGTGATTACATGGGCACCATATTTCTCTCCAGTCACAGTGACATCCTGAAGTGAAGGACCAGCTCTGTTGGTCACTACTGCACCCTAAGAACCTATCCTGGAAAAATCAGTGTTGGATGACTAAACATGGACGATTTTAGTGAAGTCATAAATTCTTATAATCCTGTTGCTTTTACAATGCATAAGAAAATTGAAAGATTTTTTTTGTAGAGATGATTAATATGTCCATCGATATGAATAATATATTCATCAACCCTGAATATATTGTTGTTTGAAGTCAATATTTCACTGAGCTTATATGTTCTACGGGAGAAATCTGGTGGCTCATACAGTAAAGAATCCATCTCCCACTGAGACTGGGAGACCTTGGTTCGATCCCTGGCTTGGGAAGATCCCCTGGAGGAAGGCATGGCAATCCACTCCAATATTGTTGCCTGGAGAAACCCCATGGGCAGAGGAGGCTGATGGGCTACAGTCCATGGAGTTGCAAATCCTAAAAGATGATGCTGTGAAAGTGCTGTACTCAATATGCCAGCAAATTTGGAAAACTCAGCAATGGCCACAGGACTGGAAAAGGTCAGTTTACATTCCTATCCCAAAGAAAGGCAATGCCAAAGAATGCTCAAACTACCACACAATTGCACTCATCTCACATGCTAGTAAAGTAATGTTCAAAATTCTCCAAGCCAGGCTTCAGTAATACATGAACCATAAACTTCCAGACGTTCAAGCTGGTTTTAGAAAAAGCAGAGGAACCAGAGATCAAATTGCCAACACATGCTTGATTATTGAAAAAGCAAGAGAGTTTCAGAAAAACATCTACTTCTGCTTTATTGACTGTGCCAAAGCCTGTGACTGTGTGGATCACAATAAACTGTGGAAAATTCTGAAAGAGATGGGAATACCAGACCGTCTGACCTGCATCTTGAGAAACCTGTATGCAGGTCAGGAAGCAACAGTTAGAACTGGACATGGAACAACAAATAGGAAAAGGAGTATGTTAAGGCTATGTATTGTCACCCTGCTTATTTAACTTATATGCAGAGTATATCATGAGAAACACTGGGCTGGAAGAAGCACAAGCTGGAATCAAGACTGCCAGGAGAAATATCAATAACCTCAGATATGCAGACGACACCACCCTTATGGCAGAAAGTGAAGAGGAACTGAAGAGCCTCTTGATGAAAGTGAAAGAGGAGAAAGAAGAAGTTGGCTTAAGGCTCAACATTAAGAAAACTAAGATCATGGCATCTGGTCCCATCACTTCATGGGAAATAGATGGGGAAACAGTGGAAAAAGTGTCAGACTTTATTTTTTTGAGCTCCAAAATCACTGCAGATGGTGACTGCAGCCATGAAATCAAAAGACGCTTACTCCTTGGAAGGAAAGTTATGGCCAACCTGGATAGCATATTGAAAAGCAGAGACATTATTTTGCCAACAAAGGTTCGTCTAGTCAAGGCTATGGTTTTTCCAGTAGTCAGGTATCGATGTGAGAGTTGGACAGTGAAAAATGCTGAATGCCGAAGAACTGATGCTTTTGAACTGTGGTGCTAGAGAAGACTCTTGAGAGTCCCTTGGACTGCAAGGAGATCCAACCAGTCCATCCTAAAGGAGATCAGTCCTGGGTGTTCACTGGAAGGACTGATGTTAAAGCTGAAACTCCAATACTTTGGCCACCTCATGTGAAGAGTTGACTCACTGGAAAAGACCCTGATGCTGGGAAGAATTGGGGGCAGGAGGAGAAGCAGACAACAGAGGATGAGATGGCTGGATGGCATCACTGACTCGATGGTCATGGGTTTGGGTGGACTCCAGGAGTTGGTGATGGACAGGGAGGCCTGGTGTGCTGCAATTCATGGGGTCGCAAAGAGTCGGACACGACTGAGTGACTGAACTGATACTGATACTGAT
>ML663568.1:3019105-3108160 GCA_007570785.1 Antilocapra americana | reverse complement strand
GGCGTGCTGCAGTCTGTGGGATCTCAAAGAGTCGGACACGACTGAGTCACTGAACTGAACTGAACTGATTATGGCTGCTTGTACCTTAAAGTCATACAGGTATATTCAATTTAAATGTAAGTGGGAGAGAGCTGGAGCAATCGTGACTGACAACAGTGACAACAGACTTCGGAATAAGAAGTAGGGTGGGACTGGGGAGTTTGCAAACTGGATTCTATATTTAATATTTCCAGGCAAGTAAATTCTATCACTTCTCTGAGTCTTAGCTATGGTATGCTTCGGGGCGTGGTGTTTTAGCAATTTTTTTTTTCAGTATTGGATTGCAAATTTCTGATCATTAAATAAAAATAATTTTAATTTTTAAATTTCTATGGTAACCACATGGCATGGGGAAATGTACCAATGTGGCAACTAATAAAGAATAATCCATCTGGCAGTAACTGAATGCCTTTCTTGAATACCTTGGGCTTCCCTAGTGGCTCAGACAGTAACAAATCTGCCTGCAATGCAGGAGACCTAGGTTCGATCCCTGCATCAGGAACCTCACCTGGAGAAGGAAATGGCTGCCAACTCCAGTATTCTTGTCTGGAGAATTCCATGGACTGAGGAGTCAGACATGACTTAGTGACTAAACAAGAACTTGGATACCTTACTTCTCATCCCCTCTGCTTCCTCAACTTTTAGACTATCCAACCTCCCCAGTCCCAGCTCATCCATAGACTCACAGATTCTAAGCTATTATCACCTTCAAAGAATGACCATTTCTGGAATGCAGTGTTAATTTCAAGGCTCTATCCTACCTTATTTTCTAAACAATGCATTCTTCATTCTGTTATTCTTTATCCTTTAACACTAAAGTAGGGTCAATCCCTCCTTTCTTTTAACATGTTGACCCTAATTCTATTGTTGACAACACATTTAGTCGTAAAATTATTTTCCAAAAGCCTACATCTAGATTGGAGGTAAAATAAGGGCACTGCAGAATCATAAAATATTGCATTTATCTTTTTCCATCCAGTATTTATTCCATTAATCTAAGTGTTCTAGAATCTCATCAATAACAGCTGTTAATAAAAGTTTGTTGAATAAATTTTCCCAAAAATGTGACAAAAAATAAAATAAAATAAAATCTCTATTACAATGAGGAGATAACTTAGATATTTCTAATGATTTTCTCCCACAGTGGTAGCTTATGATTGAGTTATCAACTCACCTGGAAGGTTACACTTTTTACACTTTCTAGTTGCTTAGTCATGTCTGACTCTGCAAACCCCTGGACTGTAGCCCACCAGGTTCCTCCATCCATGAAATTATCTCAGCAATGGGTTGCCATTCCATTCTCCAGGGGAATCTTCCTGAACCAAGGACTGAACCCAAGTCTCCTGTACTGCAGGCAGATTCTTAACAGTCCGGGCCACAGGGTTAGGTATCCAAAGGGACCAATGTCTTCCATGTTGTATCTTCCAGGATTTTTCCATAAGTATCCCCAATGATTGTCTCTCTCATTTAAGTATTTCTGGGAAAAAAGAAAAGAAAACCATACAATTATTAAGAAACTACTACGTCCTGGTGATAGATGCTGGGTAAAAGTAATGATGAGCAAGAAGTTCTGTCCTCCTGGATACAGGGGAGATAGTGGGAGCTTCCATTACTGTGTGATGAGTGCTCTAATAACTGAAGCCCTGGGTTTCACCACATTCATACCCAGGAGCTTCCCATACTACCATGTAGAAAGGAATCAGGGAAGTCTTATTGCAGGGAGAGAGGCCTAAAGGATGAGTAAGGCTTGTCCAGGTAAAAGTAGAGTTGGGGATGGTCAAGTGTGAAAAATATATTCCAGGTGAGAGTCCAGCCACACTGAGCTCCTCACCCCTCCCTGATCTGTGCTGTCTCAGTTTCATCATTGTCTCTTCTAGACGTTCTGCCTCTTATCTCTGTTGATCCACATTTCACCCACCTTCCGAAGCCTAAGTAAAATACCATCCCTTCTGAAAGCCTTCTCTGATTCCTCAGATAAGAAGTCAGCTCTAATCACCTGAATGTCCAGAGACAACCTGAAAGACCACCCCTCCCATCCCATCATGGGTCACTTGATGCACACCTCATAAAACTGAGCCCTGGGGCATAAACATACATTCAGTAAAATAATAGTACTGGAAAAAATGACTGAAAATAATTTCTATCATTAGTACTTGCTCTTTGGAAAGTTCAAAATGCAGGAAACCACACAGATACATGGCAACTAATTTTTTTTAGTACTCTTAAGTTTCTCATGTTCAATACTCTTTATATCAACCAATTTCTACCAAATATATATCAAACTTGGCTCTTTATTCTGTCTGGCCACTTTGCTTGAGTAAGTAACTTTCTCCTTTTCAGCATAATATTGAGGGGAAAGGAAAAGGTGCTAATACTCCTATGAATCCCTATCACACTTACATGAGAGTTTGCGCTATTAATATGTTATCTTCCTCAACAGGCCTGTGATTAATGTTTAAGGCAGAGAGCTTCCCGGTCTGATCTTTAAAACTTCTACCCACAAAGATCCCCCCAAAACATAAGAGCGTTTTCTCCCAGTAAAAAATAGTATATCGTTTTCTAGCCTCCTATTTTTTCTCATTAGTATCCAATCAGTTATTTAGCATTTATTGAATACAGACTGTAACAAAGTACATTGAAGAGCCTTCTTACTCAAGTTCAAGGGCTCAGTGGTTTTCTCCATGTGATGTTGAAATTTATAGTAAGAAATATATATCTGATCTTTGATCTAGTCCAGGCATGGAACTCCCAGTGATCAGCTCTATAAAAGTGTCTTTTGCTGTTAATTATGACTTTCAAAAAGCCCCTAAGTCACTTAAGAAAGGGGGCTGGTTGCCAACCAGGTGATTAGAGGATAGGGAATTTCAGTCCCGAGCCCTTCCCTTGACACATCTCTGGGCAAAGGAGAGCGGCTGGAGATTGAGTTCAGTCCCCGGGGGCGATGATGTAATCAGTTGTGCCTATGTATTGATGCCACCATAAAAACACATAAGGACAGGGTTCAGAGATCTTCCAGGTTGGTGAACATGTGGTGATTTAGGGAGCACAGAGCACTTGGGAAGGGCATGGAAGAATCTTGCCCTTCTCTATATCTTGCCTCAAGCATGTTTTCCATCTGGCTGCTGCTGAGTTATAACCTTTATTATATCAGTAATCTAGTAAGTTAAGTGTTTCTTTGAGTTCTGTAAGCTACTCTAACAAATTGCGCAAATCCAGGGAAAAAGTGGTTGGAACCTCAACCTACAGCCAGTCGGTCAGAAGCTCAGGGGACTACCTGGATTTGTGAGTTGAATCTGAAATGGGAGGCGGATGCAGCCTTGTAGAACTGAACCCTTAATGTATGGGATCTGATGCAACATCCAGCTAGCTAATGTCAAAGTGGAGCTGGACTGTAGGACCCCAGCTGGTGTTGGATAATTGCTCGGCAGTGTGGGGAAGCCCTCCACATGTTGGTCACCAGAATCATTAGTCTCCAAATACAAAATTAAATTTTCAAAGGACGTAGTTTAGGGAAGACCTTCACCCATGCTTCTTAACCTCACTACTTTTAAAAAAGAAACCACAGGGATTTCCCTAGTGGTTCATTGGTTAAGAATCCTCCTGCCATTGCAAGGGCCACAGGTTCGATCCCTGGTTGAGGAAGATCCCACATGCCACAGGGCAGCTAAGCCCATGCACCACAACAACTGAGCCCATGAGCGGCAACTGCTGAACCCATGCACCCTAGAGCTTGTGCATGGCAGCAAAAGAAGCCAGCACAATGAGAAGCCTGTGCACCGCAATGAAGAGGAGCCCCCACTCACTACAACTAGAGAAAGCCCATGCAGCCTCAAAGACCCAGCACAGTCAAAAACAAATAAGTTAATCAATTAAAGAAACAAGCAAAAAAAAAAAAAAAAGAGACCACAGACTCAAAATGGAGTCACTAGTGCCAAGCACCATATCAGTAAACCAAGACTTAATATCAAACTTAATTGTAGTTTCAACCTCTCTCAGGAATGTGACCTTCAACCAGTCAATCTGGAATTACCTGGTTAACACTCGGGAAGCAATATGCCTGATAGACCACTTCTGTCCTCCACAGGAAGGTGACTTTGCCTGAAACAATTCACTCTTTGCTAGGAACTTTCTTTTCTCACCCCTTTCTGCCTATAAAAGCCTTTCATTTTGCACAGCTCCACGGAGCTACTTTCTGTTTGCTAGATGGGATACTGCTCAATTCATGAATCGTTGAATAAAGCCCATTAGATCTTTAAATTTACTCAGTTGGATTTTGTTTTTTAACGGTAGTGTGCTACAGACTTGCTTAGAAAAAGGAGCTAATGAGGTCAAAGTCTATCTAAAGTTTAGTTAGGTTTGCACAAGGGGAAAGTCTTTTCTTCACATCGGTCTGGGTTTTTGGATACTGATAGATGTCTTAAAAACACAGGCCACTGATCAGAAGAAAAGTCAGAAAAGAATTAGTAAAGGCCTTAGGAAAAAATTTTAAAAATCCCCACCTCCGGAGAAATAGCCCAACAGGAGGCCTCATAGCCAGCAGGTCAATAGATCATCTTTGTACACAAAGCAGAGCTTTTTTTCTGATTCAAGATCTCAGAAGAGGCCAAATATCGGGCCCATGAATAAAGCTACTACATAAACACAGGAAAACTGTGACCCAGAGTTTAAGAAGGAGTTAAAGGTATTTCCTTGAGAATTAAGCAAGCAATAAATCTTCTCATTCACAAGAATGACCCATGTTCTCTCACCCTTGCCATCTATGCAATTTTTCTCATCCAGTATAAAAAGAATTATCTAAACTTATGCTAGAAATATTATTAAGAGCTGGCCTGCCTGTTTCAAAATTGCTCCCAGGAGAAATCTACACAGCACTTCAGGATAGGCTATGAATGTGATTGGATTAATTAGAATGCATCAGAAAAATTTCAAGTGGGGAAATATAAAAATTCTGATGGAAATTATTCCCAGGAATGCTCTTAATATAAGAGCTACCATATGAATATTGAGATAGTGTGATAATTCACTAAATGGCCTGAAAGTGTTCACAGTAAATGAGTATGTAACTAATACATAAACACATATAATACATTCATTATTTAATTCTAAAATACCTATCTAGGGCCTAGTATGAGTTGACAGGGTTTAGGTGCGAAGAACATGGGAGTGAACAAGCAGACAAAATCCTATTCTTGTGAGCATACATTCCAGAGAGAGAGAAAGGATACACTTTTATACTGTCAAGATGGTAATAAGAGGCATGAAGAAAAAGAGAAAAAAGATAGGGAGGGGTGAGGGTTGGAGCAGGATGGTTATTTTAGATAAGGTAGTCCAAAAAGCCTCCCCAGGAAGTTTCATTTTTACAGGGACTTGTAAGACTGAGGGGACAACCCACGAGAGATGTGCCGAAAATGCCCCAGATAAACACAAAAGTCTTGGGGGACTTCCTCAGGACTAGATCCCACATGCCGTAACGAAGATCGAAGACCCTCTCAGTCCTGGTACAGCCAAATAAATTAAAATAAATAATTAATAAATATTTTTTAAAATGTACAAGCCCAAGAATGGGGGTCAGCTGCTTAGAGGTCTAGGATGACGTCACGGAAAAAGGATGACTATAACAGGCAGCGTAGAGAAAGAAGACCTTTGGAAGGGAGGAAGGCAAGAGTGTAAGGTGCCAATAGGTTAGATGGATCATCCTTGTAGATAGAGGCTGGACTTCCCGGGAATGATAAAGATCTGACAATGCAAGAGAAGTTTTGTGTTTTGTTTTTTAATTTATGTGTTTGCACTGGGTCTTAGCTGCAGCACGCAACCACTGCTGAGTATGACATCTTCGTTGCAGCATGCAGGACCTATTTCTCTGCATTGGGAGTCCAGAGTCTTTACCACTGGATGATGAGGGAAGTCCCTGGGAGAGAATCATTAATCTGTTTAAGTTGTCAGTGAATGGGATTTGGAGTGGCTCGGACATTAATAGGTGACTGTTTCAAAAAGGAGTGGGAGTAAACAGTTTGATAGCATGTGTCTCAAAGGAACTGTTATTTTGGGGAGAGGAGAGGGAAATGATCTGGAAAGAAAAATAAGGAAAAGGAGGGGATGGAAAACTCTGATCCATGATTATGGGAAACAATGTCCACAAAGAGTGGCCAGGTCTCAGAATATGATGTTGGAAAGAATATTTAAAGAACAGGATACAAGAGATTTTGATGATGATCATAAGTCTCATATGACACAGCTAGAAATGACTGGGGACTGAAGAAGTTGTGGGAAAGCAAAATAAATGTGGAGATTTACTGAGTCATATGTACCATTTGGGCACAAAAGAACTAGAAATGTGTCAGAATTCCATAACTGTTTATCTTATGATAATGGAAAATATTAGAATGACTAAAAATAAATAGTCATTGAGACAGTATGCTTAATAGAGTGAAGGATTCCAATTGCTTGCATTTTTCTCCTTACCCCTAAGCATATAATTTAATTGATATCTAGCTTTATTAGCTGTGGGGCTTCCCTGGTGGCACAGACAATAAACTATCTGCCTGCAAGGCAGGAGACACAAGTTCGATCCCTGGGTCAGGAAGATCCCCTGGAGAAGGGAATGGCCACCACCCCAGTATTCTTGCCTGGAGAATTCCATGAACAGAGGAGCCTGGCAGGCTACAGTCCATGGGGTTGTAAAGAGTCAGAGACGACTGAGCAACTAATTCTTTTTTTTAATTAATTAATTAATTTATTTATTTTTAATTGTTTTTGCCATACAATGTCATGATATCACCATGGGTTTACATATGCTTCCCCTCCGGAACCCCCCTCCCTCCTCCCTCCCCCCCGGGAAATCTCGCTGCACCAGTCCCGAGCATCAATCCTGGGCTGGCGATTGATTAGACACATGACAATTAACATGCTTCAATGCCCTTCTCCCATCTCATCCCACCCTTACCCTCATCCACAAAGTCCACGAGTCTATTCTATACATCTGCGTTCCTTTTGTTGTCTCCCATGTTGGGTTCTCGTTACTGTCTTTCTAAATTCCATATATATGCATTAATATACTGTATTGTTGTTTTTGCTTCTGGCTTACTTCACTCTGGATAATGGGCTCCAGTTTCGTCCATCTGAGTAGAATTGCTTCAAATGAATTTTTTTTTAATGCTGAGTAATATTCCATTGTGTATATATACCACAGCTTTCTTATCCATTCGTCAGTTGATGGGCATCTAGGTTGCTTCCATGTCCTGGCTATTGTAAACAATGCAGCGATGAACATTGGGGTGCACGTGGCTCTTTCAATTCTGGTTTCCTCGGTGTATATGCCCAGCAGTGGGATTGCCGGGTCATATGGCAGGTCTATTTGCAGCTTTTTAAGGAACCTCCACACTGTTTTCCATAGTGGCTGTACTAGTTTGCATTCCCACCAACAGTGTAAGAGGGTTCCCTTTTCTCCACATCCTCTCCAGCATTTATTGCTTGTAGACTTTTCGATGGCAGCCATTCTAACTGGTGTAAAGTGGTACCTCATTGTGGTTTTGATTTGCATTTCTCTGATAATGAGTGATGTTGAGCATCTTTTCATGTGTTTGTTAGCCATTTTTATATCTTCTTTGGAGAAATGTCTGTTAAGTTCTTTGGCCCACTTTTTAATTGGGTTGTTTATTTTTCTAGAATGGAGCTGCAGGAGTTGTTTGTATATTTTTGAGATTAATTGTTTGTCTGTTGCTTCATTGGCTATTATTTTCTCCCATTCTGAAGGCTGTCTTTTCACCTTGCTTATAGTTTCCTTTGTTGTGCAAAAGCTTTTAATTTTAATTAGGTCCCATTTGTTTATTTGAGTTTTTATTTCCAATATTCTGGGAGGTGGGTCATGGAGTATCCCGCTTTGGATTATAGCAGAGAGTGTTTTGCCTATGTTATCCTCTAGGAGTTTTATAGTTTCTGGTCTTATGCTTAGATCTTTGATCCATTTCAACTAATTCTTTATTAGTTGCTCCAATATCAGTTTTAGAGGTTGACATGTTATCTCAATGGACATTTCAGATAGCAGCTGCACTTCCAATTGACAGAAATTTTAGGAGTTGAAAGATAAAACTGACTTTTCACACCCCAACAGCGCCTATCAACTTGACCAGAAAAACTTCAAGATGCCTTATATTGCACTGCCAAGTGCACATCATGCAAACGCACTGACTTTTCTATTTTGGTGAACAGAAGGGGGAAATGTCACTATCAGATAAGATAACATGATGAGTGTTTCTGGACTACTCATGTATTTTGTGAGTCCTGGGGATCTTAAAGTTTCCTGACGCAGCTGAAGCCTCAGACATTGGTTGGAACTCAAGTTGGGTATGCGATGAGAAATGGGTCACATCTTCTCCTCCCTCAGTGCCTCAAATATATCGTTCCAACTGATCAGCTTAAATTGTAAAGTGAGTTGGCTCCTCCAGGATCACAAGGTACATGCTTCTCCTTTAAACTTCAAAGATAAGTTATTGACAGCATGTGAGGGAGCCCAGGCCCTTATCTCCAACTGTTTCATTAAGAGATTTCATCCCTTGCAGTGGAGTGGGCTGAGCTTCTGCCACAGTTAGGAAAATAAGGACAAATAGTAGGACAAACAGAAAGAAAAGAAAATAGAAATAAACTCTAATCAGTGCAGCCATGAAGTATGAGGAAAGAGGGAGAAAAGCATAATGAGAAGAAACCAGGGCTAGTTTTACAAAGCCAACAGTACCTTTCAAGGAATTCAAGTAGTGATTTACTTCATGTTGCATATTACTGTGCTTCTAGTGAATTATGAGGCTTGTTTCTGAACATTAGTACAAAGGATTCATTAGCGAAGAACTTCATACACTCAAAGCCTGAATCAGATAAGAGGCATATGCAGTTTTTTCCTTATGCTTGCTGTAATCTGTTAATTCACTATCAGGAAGAAAGTAGAAAAATCCATTTAACTTCATAGTTAATACAAGGATAGCTTTGTGAACTAACTCTAATTATTTTTTTACGCAGACACGTGCCATAATATCCTCATTCCTGTCTCTCCAGAAACAATATAAACACATCTAGGTAGAATGCTCATTTATATAATAAATGCTGATTTTTTCCTGTTTTTTTCTACCATTGCCTTTGCACATTCAGAATCCTTGCCACCAGTACAGGTTTTGTCAAGGATTTCTGGAAAGGACCATGTTGTCAGAGAACATGGACACCTCAGCAGGAACCAACATGGAGGGGAGACCCAAGGGGCCCTCTTGATGATGCCTCATAAAAGCCTAGCATCTTGGCACAACACACGGAAGCCAGAGGAACCTTAACTTGAGGTTGAATTTCCTGCAGCTTATGTTCTAAGATCCATAATGAATATACATGTCAGTTTCTCTGTAAATATATATAATACACACACACAGAGGTTTATTTGTGTTATATAATAGGAGAGTGTCCTGAAAGTGTAGACACTAAACTGATAATGAGACTACTTTTGAGGACAGAGATAAGAGTGAAAGGGCAGGAAAAGGAAAGGAGGCTTTGATTTTGTTACACTTCTTATTTTTTTGATTAAAAAAATGTAAGAGCAATTACTTCTATTATAATTTCTAAAGGAGAGAAAGGGACCCAGATATGCATTTTCATTTATAATCCAATGGGTTTTCCAACTAGCTTGAATTTTTTGGTGGTTACTAGGACTAGGTGTTAGACTTCTCAGGATGTAAGTGTGGTCCTGAACCACAATGATCAGCAAGAGTCATTTTCAATTCAACTACTTAGACAGACTGAGGCCCTGTTCCTCCCTCCTCTCATTTTTTTCTCCCTCCATCTCTCCTGCCTTCCATTCACTTCTTTACAGTTTTACTGAGGTATAATTGATCTATGAAGAATTAATGTGGACAATCTGATGAGTCTGAACTTATGAAAACACTCATGATACCATCACCACAATCAAGATAATAAGACATATCCAACACTTATCAGTCTCCTGGGTATCTGCTGTTGTCACTGTTGTTTTTTTGTGGTAAAAACACTTAACATGAGATCTATCCTCTTAATAAACTCTGAGGTCACTGCATCATATTAACCAAAGGCACTATGCTATACAGCAGCTCTTTAGACTTACTTCTCATCTTGCATAATTGAAACTTTCCTTAAAAATTTCATACAGTTACAGTGACCACTTCAGTTGGCTGACCAATATTTTAACTTAAAACACAAGTCACTTCAAAGGAAACAACAAACCTTTCTCATTTAATAGTGAATGGGGGTCCCTCATGGGCTGGGTAACTTGAGAGGCACTAGGCACACAAAGTCAGACAAGGCTGACTCAATGATGTGCGCCTGATCTGCTGAAGATCATATTCTACTAACAAATCCACGTTGAAAATTCTGAGTGTGCAAAAGGAGACTTCTAGAACAAAAAGAAGTGCTGATCAGGACTTGATGGATTCTGCTTCCATGAATGGAAAAATGTACGCCTAGGATGTCTGCATCATACATGTCAGTCTATTTGCTACTACAGTAACTCTTGCCTTTTATGCTCCAGTCAATATAGCCATGGCCTCTGTTCACACCCTAACCATAAAGGCAGTGCCATGCTGTTACATGGGGGTGGCTGCTGGCCTAAGAAGTACCCTGAGAGAAAGAAAAGTATACTGATGGTCAGGTTCCTTCCATTAGAAATCAAAGTCCAAAAATAATTTTTCTAGAAGATAACAGAATAGAAAGAAGTAACTCTAGGAGTGGGCTGAGCAGAGTCCTGGAATAAACAGCCTTAAATTTTGCAGTTAGGAGCTCTGACTTTGGTGCCAGGCACATTTTTTTGTCAAACTTTCTTCAAAATGCAATATCCAATTTTCCATTTTTCCTGATGTAGCAAGAAGCACAAATGTAAAGTAAACCCCAAAGAAAGCTAAATATGCATATAGCATTTACACACAGAGCATGCTGCCCATCAACCCAGAAAATCCTCATCTCTGTCTTTCAGAATATAGGAAAAGCACAGAAGTATATCTTCAGAGATAAATATACCAAGGAAAAACAATCCAGGTGATTATACTGGTTTATTGTCACTGGTTGATTGTTTTTCCTTTGAAATTGAAGGAGGCAATGGACATATGACATAATAAAGGATTCCAATTCAGTTTATACTATTTACAAGAACTTGAATTAATGAAAATAGTTGTTACTTATGTTTTATTTAAAAAGCACTTAACAAAACACATAACAGTTTCCAGGTTCTTACTGTGTGTTAGGGCTTAACAAATATTCCCCTTTCTTTGTGAACTCACGAACCAGGCTCCTCTGTCCATGGAATTCTCCAGGCAAGATTATTGGAGAGGGTTACCATTCCCTTCTGCAGGAGATCTTCCCAACTCAGGGATCAAAACAAGTCTCCTGCATTACAGGCAGATTCTTTACCCTCTGAGCCAACATGGAAGCACTTAGTACTCATAATTATACCATTAAACAGACACAACTATTTTCTTCACTTTATAAATGAGAAAACAAGGCTCAGAGATGCTGCAAAATTAGCCCCAGGTCACACTGCTAATAAATTCCAGAGTGGCAGAGCTGGGATCCAAAACTGCGACTGGATCCATATTTTAACCCCTATACTATGCATCCCCTCTAGGGAACTGAACCCAGGTCTCCTGCATTAGCAGGCAGGTTCTTTACCTTCTGAACCACCAGGGAAGCCCCAGGAGACAGGGTCATCTTTCTCTATATCTTCTAAATGCAAGGAAGGTAATATCAACAAAAATGTGGACGATGCCCACCCCCCCCACCCGGAAAAGTGAGGTGCTGACCAGCTACTACAGTTAGGGAATTTGTTCTTCAAGGAAATTTTCTGGAATCACTACTTTGTTATCTGGGCAGATAACACCGTTATCTGGGCAGGATGCTGGATACTTCTCTTGCAATAGACAAGATGGCATTTATCCTGAGATTTATCTCTGCTCTCAGAGTCTGCTGTTCTATTCATATTCCAAAGCCAGCATTAGCACATCAAGGAAGGGGTCTGTTGTTCCATTTTTAAAAAGATTTCAAACTTCTACCTAAATCTTTCAGCTTTAAATCATTTTTCTTTTATTCATTCTTCTGAAGTTTGTGAGGGATTGCCAATACTTGACTTTGCTTTGACAAAGCTATCCTTGGATATCAGATTAGATAAGATGATGAATTCGACTTAAGACGTCACATAAGTTAAAAGCCCAGGAGTTTTAGCAGAAAACTTTCCCAAACACAGTTAAATCTCAAAGCCTGCAAAGAATGGAGGGGGTTGGGTTACCTATAAAATAATCCAAATCATTAAGGCTGTTGCTCAGATTATTGAAACCCTGCAACAGAAAGATTTTCTACATTTTTTTCCCTCAATAAGCCTACACCGCCAGCAAAAATCTCCTAGGTCATGAGAGAAAAACATTTTATTCGAAATGGAAAGGAACATCTAAGTTATGACCAGGGATAAAATTTCTGTACTTCATAGATTCTAAAATGTGTATTCCTCACCTTTTTTTGCATCTCTAAAATTGGGTGCATAATCACTGTTGGGTAGGTGTCAGTTAGAGTGTAGCTGTCATTGTCTCTTCATGGGCATCAAAATGTGTAGAATGGGTGTCAATAGTTTGCAAGAAAATCATGGGGGCAATAATAGGTTCTCTTAAGCAAAGTATTCATCAGCAACACTCTTGGTGGTATAGAATATGCAAGCATTGACATCCCAGATAAAATGTTATTCAAAACATCTTTAAGACATCAAAAGTGAAGATGTTTTAGAAATTGCCTAACAATTTCAACTAAATTTTCTATCTATGTATAATAATGGTGTGCCTAAACAAGTTGAAAAGAAAAGTTTTAATAAGTAGAAAATGAAAAACTTTTAATAGGTAAAAAGTGTACCAATTTAATTGGCACTAGTTTTCTTTAGTGTGTTAATCACACATAAAAGAATGGCTTGACTTCAATCAGCACCGGCTTAGATTTGATGAAATAATGATAAAGAGATGATGCTAGAAGTAAAGAATCCCCCTGCCCATGCAGGAGATGGAAGAGATGGGAGTTAGATCCCTGGGTTGAAAAGATCCCCTGGCAGAGGACATGACAACCCACTCCAGTATTCCTGCCTGGGAAATTCCATGGACAAAGGAGCCAAGCAGGCTATAGTCCATGGGGTCACAAAGAATGGGACTTAACTGAAATGACTTAGCACCCACGCACACAGTATATAACACAATGCTTATGAACTCCAGTTTTGGCAGCAGATAACCTGGGCACAAATTTTGAGCTTGACAAATATGTTACTTTTAGTTGATTTTCTCAAATTATTCATCTCTTAGAAGTTTCAATAGTGTTGGTGTTGGTTTCTATAGTGTGTGGTGTTGGAGAAGACTCTTGAGAGTCCCTTGGACTGCAAGGAGGTCAATCCTAAAGGAAATCAGTCCTGAATATTCACTGGAAGGACTGATGCTAAAGCTGAAACTCCAACACTGTGGCCACCTGATGCTAAGAACTGACTCATTTGAAAAGACCCTGATGCTGGGAAAGATTGGAGGCAGGAGAAGAAGGGGATGACAGAGGAGGATGAGATGGCTGGATCGCACTACCGACTCAATGGACGTGAGTTTGAGTAAGCTCCGGGAGTTGGTGATGGAAAGGGAGGCATGGCATGCTGCGGTCCATGGGGTCGCAAAGAGTCTGACATGACTGACAGACTGAACTGGACTGATAGCTCATCTACAAAATACAGATGCTTGTTTCATAACGAGGATGACTGAATGGGGAAATGCATGTAAGACACTTTGCAGCGAGAACACAAGCATTTAATGTGTGAGCAGCTCTGGATTTTTACCTGCTTCAGCACAGGACTCACAGCATCCTGTCCTTTTTCCTCTTCCCTTGGAAACAGGAGTTTCTGAGAGAACTGTGGTGGGATCTGATTTTTTATTTTTCTTTATCATTTCTGCAATACCACTTTAGTGACCAGAAAGGAGAAAAATTCACTAATAAAAATGGATTAAGTTAAGCTTACATGAGCAGTGCAACCTTCTCTCATCACCCTGAGATATATATTTAGTGCCACAGAAGGTAAAATGAAGTCACCCTGAAGTGGGTGGAAGGGGAGTCATCTCATCATGGGATGAATAATAACCAATGGGAAGAAAGAACCAGGGGAAAGGCAAGCAGATAGTTTCTCCTTCTTGTCACCATTTTGTGTGGTTCTTCCTTCAGCCCTTCTGGAAAACTCCAGCGTGCCAAGCAAATTTACACACCGAGGGACTCCCTGTGTTACACCATAGCTCACTGAGAAGACGTGGCCAGTCCAGGACCTATCTCCTCAGATATTCTGCATTGTTTCCTTCTGCCTCACCTTCACCACTGTGAGCTTGCAACTTCCAAATAAAACATCAGGACTTCAGTCCTCACCTTGCGTCTGCATTTCAGAGGAATCAGCACATTGCCGTGACCCACATGTTGGTTATGCTGTAGAGTTCATGGGGAGCCTTGGAAATGGAGGTCTCAAGTGTTTCTAGAACCAGGCGATGTGGTTTAGTCAAATACAGAAGCAAATGCAGAGCCAGCTGTCCTAGATTCAAGCCTTGGCTCTGGTTCTTATTAACTGTGTGACCTTTAATCTCTGTCATCAGCCTAATGGACATGACATTACCTGCCCTCCTTATCTTGAAATGCCATCATCAGGATCAGACGAGGTAAGGTTTGAGAAAGCAAAGTGTAAACCATGAAGCAGCATACAAATATACTAATAATATAATAGTTACTGCTGTGGAACAAGGATTTAGTCTCACAATCTCTGCGGTTGCTTTCAGTCAAAACAAGTTCACTGCTAAAAGTTTATAAAATTGTGCTAACTGCAGGTAGGTTATGTGTGTTTGGGGCTTTTATAGAAATAATACCTTACTAGAGCAGGGGTCACTAAACTATAATCAAATTCTGAGGGGTATTATCATTTTTATCTTTCATTTCATTCTTTTTCACTTCCATTTTAGTATATACTTTAGAAACAAAATTGAACATGTACATAATGTATAACTAAATACATATACACAGTAAGTATGTTCAGGGTGAACTGCTGAAAGTACTTACAACAAGCCTCTCAGATCTAGCCATGTTACTACATATAGATACAGTTATTTGCCTGAACTCATGTATGATGCTACCTTATTTGAATATATCACAGTATATGGATAAATTTCCCTTTATTAAATTTGGCTGCCCCTAGTTTTTACGGCCATAAAGAATGATTCAGTAAACATGTACAACTTGCTTTCTTCCAGACCCATGACTATGGTAAAGCCTGGTGATGGGAACTGACTCTGACCTTGTCCAGCTTTGAGTTTTGCATAGACCTAGTACTCAAAATCCAGACCCAGACACAACTAGGCCATTGCTAAATTTTCCTTGGCTGACTGCAAATGTGCTTTATCTGCCTTGATGACAAATGGATTACACTGAAAATTTTCAAAGACTCCACTAACGGAGGAATCTATAGAAAGTAAAAATAACTTGAGGTGCCTCAGATTCCCCTACTTCTTACCTGTCTCCAGCTGTCCCTGACATAGTCCAGGGCTCGCTCTCTCCCTGGTGCTGTGGAAGGTGACCCCACCTTACTCCCACCCCAACTCATGCTGGCTGGCTTCTACAAACTCTAATTAGGCTGCAGCCTTTCCTGCCTTATGTATCTTTGATTTTATGGAGGATTCTGGAAGCTCTGTGAACCTGTACTCTGATTTGAATTATTAAAGCAGGTCAGTATGTATGCATTTAGAAGCAAGATTCTCTATTCAACCATCCTCTATATGAAAAAGGAAATTTTTCCATCAGTTACCACATGAATAGTCTTTTTATCCCCTCCCTTTTTTTCTTTCTTTGGCAATTTCTCCATTCTTCAGCTTTTCTCTTTTTCCTGTACCCCCTTCTATCTTAATATAATTTCCTGGGCTGTGAGCCAAGCAGCATTCTAAGGCCTGGGGGAACTGATTCATATCAGGTATGTGCACGTTGCTTTTTATTTCTCCTTTTGTTTGAGTTTTAGGTTGATTTGACCCAAATCATTTTCAACCTTAGTACCAAACGTGAAACATCGGTTTGACCTATGAAGCCAATGTTTTAATTACCATAAAACTGTAAGTTTTGAAAGGGCTTCTTTTGGTCACCATTGGGACTCCAGAGTTAAAATATAGTCAATGTCCAGTAATATTTATTGAATGGATGAATGAACAAGCAACTATGCAGTGACATGGCAGATAGGTTTAATCCAGCAACTGTCCCATTCAGACTGAGTATAAGACAAGGAAAAGATTCCTCAACCATAAAACTTGGACACTAAAATAAAAGAGCTGGGGGACCATTGTACACTATTCAGATCATAACTTTAAAGTTCTTCAGTGTCTGAAGAGATGGGTCTATTATTACCTACCATATTTACTCTAGAATTAAGAATAAGAAAAGTCATCTTGAAATTTTGATTCAGAACAGTAGAGTTTGAGTCACATATTCCCCTATTTTGATGAGTCTTTAGACATGACACAAGTCTTTTGAGCTTCAGTTTATCTATAAAGGGCTTCCCTGGTGGCTCAGATGGTTAAGTACCTGCCTGCAATGCGGGAGACCTGGGTTTGATCCCTGGACTGGGAAGATCCCCTGGAGAAGGAAATGGCAACACACTTCAGTATTCTTGCCTGGAAAATGCTATGGACAGAGGAGCCTTTTAGGCTACAGTCAATGGGATCACAAAGAGTCGTACACGACTGAGCAACTTCACTTCTCTACAAAATAAGCAAAAATAGCATCTCTTTTACAGGCTGGTTACAATGATGAAATGAAAGAATCATTGTAACAATGAGTGATGATAAGGCTTCAACAAATTTGAGTTCCTTTCTCCATTTTTCCTTCTTTTCCCTTGCAAGATGATTCAGTTAATGAAATGCTGAAAGGATTGATTCAAAGAGTGGTTTCATGGCACAGAAATAAATGACCATTATAAGGCTAAGTTATGATATCTTGGGGGCAGGGCATCTGGAATTAAGGAACAGCAATTTGAACATAGATCTTGGGGAAAGGTTCCTAAGAGCTAGATTATTTTGCTTATTATTAGTAAGAACTGTACATCTCTTCACATCATTAGCTTCATAAATCTATAATACTGTATATAGAATATATACACATACATATACAAATATATACACATATATATTTTTAAGAGCTTTCACAACTCTTGTAGGTTGAATTGCATCCCCCTCTCCAATAATAAGTTCAAATTCTAACACCAGGTACTTGTGAATGTGACCTTATTTAAAATCCTTATTTAGGATCTTTGCAGGTGTAATCAAGTAAAGATGAGATTGTATAGGGTTAGGGTGGACCATAAATTCAAGGAAAAGTTTCCTTGTTGTTGTTCAGTCACTAAGTCAAGTCTGACACTTTGAACCTCCATGAAATGTAGCACACCAGGCTTCCATGTCCTTCACTATTTCCCAGAGTTTGGCAAAGTGATATCTCTGCTTTTTAATATAGTTTTTCTTTCAAGGAGCAAGGTCTTTTAATTTTGTTGCTTCAGTCACCATCAGCAGTGATTTTGGAGCCCAAGAAAATAAAGTCTATCACCGTTTCCACTTTTTCCCCTTCTATTGGTCACGAAGTGATGGGACTGAATGCCACGATCTTAGTTTTTTAAATGCTGAGTTTTAAGCCAGCTTATTTACCCTTCCCTTTCAACTTTATAAAGAGGCTCTTTAGTTCCTCTTTGCTTTCTGCCATTAGAGTAATATCATCTACAGATTGAAGTTGTTGATATTTCTCCTAGCAATCTTGGTTCCAGCTAGTGATTTATTCAGCCTGGGATTTTGCATGATGTACTCTGCATATAAGTTAAATAAACAGAGTGACAACATGCAGCCTTGACATACTCCTTTCCCAATTTTGAAACAGTCCATTGTTACGTGTCTGGTTCCTACTGTTGCTTCTTGACCCGCATACAGGTTTCTCAGAAGGCAGGTAGGGTGTTCTGGTATTCCTACCTCTTTAAGAACTTTCCACAGTTTCTTGTGATCCACACAATCAAAGGCTTTAGCATAGTAAATGAAACAGAAGTAGATTTTCTTTTTTAAATCTCTTGCTTTTTCTGTGATCTGATGGATGTTGGCAATTAAATCTCTGGTTCCTCCGCCTTTTCTGAATCAGTTTATACATCTGGAAGTTCTCAGTCCACATACTGTTGAAGCCTAGCTTGAAGACTTGTGAGCACTACCTTGGTAACATGGGGCTAGCATTTACACCACAGGACTACAAGAAGGTATCAGCGGTAGAGAGCTTGCCCAAGATGCTGAACCTGACTTGAAAAGCCAAGATGGCAGGGTTGAAGGACATGTGCTCATCTTCTCCTGAGAGAGCACTAAAACACCAAAATCGTAACTAGCTGTTGAATAATCATTGGCAGGAGGATGGTTTCTTGTAAGGAGAAAAAGATTTGGCAACATAAAGACACATAGAGAGAAGACAGCCAGGTAAACACAGAAAGAAACACCCGGTGCCACCAAAAGTTGGAAGAAGCAAGGAAGGATTCTAGCCTTTGAAGGGAGCATGGCTCCACTGGCTCCCTGATTTCAGAATTCTAGCCTACAGAACTGTCTGAGAATAAATTTCTGTTGCTTTAAGTCACTCAGCTTTTCATAGCAGCCCCACGCAACTAATACAGTAGACTTCTTGAAGTTTCACAATTTTACAAAATTTTAACACTCATCTTGTACCGACTAAAAGGCAACCGAACTCATTGGACCAAATTCATGTTTGATAGTGCTACTTATTAATCTGTATGTCACCTTATGGCTTACACATAAGGCTTTCTCAAACCTTACCTCGTCTGATCCTGATGATGGCATTTCAAGATAAGGAGGGCAGGTAATGTCATGTCCATTAGGCTGATGACAGAGATTAAAGGTCACACAGTTAATAAGAACCAGAGCCAAGGCTTGAATCTAGGACAGCTGGCTCTGCATTTGCTTCTGTATTTGACTAAACCACATCGCCTGGTTCTAGAAACACTTGAGACCTCCATTTCCAAGGCTCCCCATGAACTCTACAGCATAACCAACATGTGGGTCACGGCAATGTGCTGATTCCTCTGAAATGCAGACGCAAGGTGAGGACTGACGTCCTGATGTTTTATTTGGAAGTTGCAAGCTCACAGTGGTGAAGGTGAGGCAGAAGGAAACAATGCAGAACATCTGAGGAGTTAAATTTCCCGGACTGGCCACGTCTTCTTTGTGAGTCAAGGTGGTGTAACACAAGAGGTCCCTCAGTGAGTAAATCTGTTTGACATACTGGAGTTTTCCAGAAGGGCTGAAGGAAGAACCACAGAAAATGGTGACAAGAAGGGGAAGTTATCTGCTTGCCTTCCCCTCTCTCGTTTCCCCTTGGTAGCATGGTTTAAAATAAACTAGAAACTTACAAACCCTCCTTTAATCTTGAGGTTGATTTTGAGAAGACTATCAGAGGGGTTTCTCTTGTGATCTAATGGACAGTTTTTTCAAGTGTATCCCTATAGGAAATAAAACGATGCATATTTTACAGAATGAAACTGTTATTTGCTTTGTATGTATGTGTGTGTATTTTTTTTTAAAATAAAACTGTAGAACTAAAAGATACAGAAAATCACAAATGACAACATGTAGCCATTTTGTTTGCTATGTATCTTTTCTTTAAGAAATAATACGTTACAGATAAACACGAAATACTTTGTGTTTCCCCATTTGTTTGTTTAAGGTAATCCTTCACTTCTGAATGTGGCAGAGGTGGTATCGAAAAAGGTGTGGTATCTAATCCATGCTTCATATATTTTCTACTATATTTAAAATATACTATTTTGTATATATGCATCTATGTGTATAGAAGGTACATAGTATATAAATACTACACACCTGTGTGTATGGAATTTGTCTGGAAAGATACATAATAAGCCATTAGCCGTCTGATATTGGGAAATAGATGAGAGGGGAGACTATTTTTCTCTATCTTTCAGTCTTTAGAAAAAAATAGAACACATTACTATTTTAATTAAAAAATACTAATAAACAGCAAGGTATGTAGAAGTTCTCCCAGTAGGGGGGGCAAAAAAAAAAAAAAGAAAAAAAAAACCCTGCAGGACAAGAGGTGAGAAAAAGTGTGGTAGAGATGGATGGTGCAGCTCAAGGAATTAAGAGAAGTGAATCTGGGTCTCAGAGAACACTTCTGTCACTAAACATGAGACGTCCCAGGGCAAAGCAAGCTCCCTCACTTGGTAAGGAAGGTCCCCCTCTGATTTGTCTTGCCTGCCTCTCCGATTCTTGCCCCATCTCCCACCATGGCTTACCAACCCTTACCACCCCATGCTGTTTCTTTTCTTTGTGTCCATACTCACTCCTCTCCTTCTGCCTGCTCGCCTTTCGCCACATCATTTGCCTGACTCACAATAGATACCATGGCCCTAAAGCAGCTGGAAGACCCTCCTCTTTTCACCCTGCTCACCTGCTCCACTCTGCTCCCTCCAGAGGCATTACTTGTGTATTACCTGCTCTCCCACTGAACTCTCAGCTCCTGGAAGGCAGTAGCCATGGATGGTTGATGTCTGTGCCTGGCCTAGGGTACACTTTGGTGAAAGTACTTTTTAACTAAATATTTAACCGTGTCCTAGTCACCTTCTCTATAAAGCGAGGAAGCTGCATTTGTTTAGCTCAATTCAGCAAATGTATACCAACATCTTCGCTAACCTAGGCACCTTGCTTGGATCTATAAAGAACAGAAAAATGGATGTAGCCCTCTAGTGGGAAAGATGAGCAAAGATTCCTCAAAGTTTAGTCTTCTACAATCAGAATTTAAAAGGTTATGTGTTCAGTGTTTGACTCTGTCCTGATTGCTAAATGATCCTGGGAATATCATTTTACCACAGGGGGAAGTGGTGGGAAACATTGAATGAGGTAGCCTGACCTCTCGAAGGCATGGAGGAGGGGCATGTTACTTTTCCTGATATCACAATGTACTATTACAGGGTTTACTGCTCCCTAATCATGCAATCTACATAATTTATCCTTTTAAAATGAGCCATAATCCCCCAAGAGTGCTTCCCTATTGATATCAAATATAAGAGGGTATTTTTAAGGACACAGCAGCACCACTGCTATACATTAACCTACACAAAATCAATCCATTTCCAAGTTAAGCACAGCCCTGAAAAATCACTAATGGAGCTCTGTGTAGTTTGTTCATGCGATGTGCAGTCAGGAATCATGCATAATGTAATAGTGCAAATGCTAAAAGCAGCTCCCGCAAACTAATTTAATCTTGGTTTAATGGACATTGGGAACTGATCTTCAAAAGAGCCTGCCAATGAGATTCTTGGGGGCCTCCCAGCAGCCTGAAAGCAAGCTCCAATATTAGCTTTTGGTTAGTTCCCCCTTTCACCTAGTGCATATTAAAGGCAATCCAATATTGTCATTAAAATTAGGAATAAGTTGTGTCAACTTGCATGGTCTCTGTAATATAGATGTCTCCATGCATTTGCAAAGATCTTAGGATTGAAAGTTTGCTCCTTGTGCCTTTTAGACCATGGGCTTCTACCTCAGTCAAGGAAATCTTTTATACTCCAGGAGATCAGAAAGCTGCTCAGTATCCACAGCCCCCAGGCCATGCCAGAGAGAGAGTGTATGAACAAAGATCTACGATGTGAAGCCTACACACAATCAAAGGGATCAGAACCACACTGCTGTAGCTTGTTTCCAAGGGACTCCCTAAGCCCCTAAACAGGCACCTCCTACCTAACATGATCAGAGAAGAGCACCAACCATGCAAACATGAGTGTGCATTCGCACACACACACATACGCACACAGACACTCCCCTCACTGGTGTGAGTCAAGCTTCTATCAGATGACCTAACATCAAATCTAGCTAAGGAGATAGTATGTAGAATACCACAACTTAGGGGACCTTGGACTGTTTTAAGTTCAAGCCATGTATTTTGTTTTAAATAAATGTCACTAATTGGCTTCAGACTTTTAGAGCTAAACTGGGAAGTGAGCATAGAGAGCACAGCTTCAGTAGGCAGACAGAATATACGATGTGTGGGTAAAGAGTGGCAGTAGAGGGTGAGACTTTGAAATGGCAGGAAGAGACAGAAGGGAGAGTTAAGGAGCTGATGTTACAAGTCCAGGGCAAGTGGATGAAATAAGAAATGGAGGTTAAATAATGTTATTTAGAGTTAGAGAGGCAATTAATAGAGAGTAATAATTTCAAACACGAAGAGGAGGATAAACAGGGGAGAGGTCGATATGGGCGAGCTAATCCTCATGTTCCAAATTGAGGAGTTAATAGATATTGACTGAGTGATAAATCAAGAAATGGAATTCTGGAAGCAGTCTCCAAAAGAACAAAAACTAGAAACAGTAAATAGACTTTGTCTCTATATGATAGGACTGGAGATGGGCAAGGGTGCTTTTCTTGTGCTTCTGCATTATTTAGCTTGTTACAATGCATAACTATAATTTGACTTGAAAAATGATAAGTAGATGCTTGTGGGAAGCTGAGCTGGGGATAGTGAGGGATGGAAAAAGGCAACAAGGTTTTTCCTTAAAAGCAGCTGGACTATTTGTGTAAAACCATGAATATGTATCCTGTGACATGTTATTACTTCTAAGTACAACTGAAAGAATTTTGAAAAATTATATGATAAACTGTTAACAGTGAATATCTCTAAAGCAACAACGTCCAACAGAGTTTCTATGATAATAGAAATGAGCTATTTCTGCACTGTTCAATACAGTAGCCACTGGCCACCTGTGACTACTGTGCGGTGCTTAGTCACTCAGTCCTGTCTGACTCTTTGCAACCCCATTCATGGACTGTAGCCCACCAGGCTCCTCTGTCCATGGGGATTCTCCAGGCAAGAATACTGGAGTGGGTTGCTGTGCCCTCCTCCAAGAAATCTTCCCAGCCTAGGGATCGAACCCAGGTCTCCTGCATAGTAGGTGAATTCTTTACCATCTGAGCCACCAGGGAGACCAAGAATACTAGAATGGGTATCCTATCCCTTCTCTAGGAAATCTTCCTGACCCAGGAACTGATCCAAGGTCTCCTGCAATACAGGCGGATTCTTTACCAGCTGAGCTACCAGGGAAACCCCACCTGTGACCACTAAATACTTGAAATATAGCTAGTGCAACTGAGGAACCAGATTTTTAATTTTAGCTGATTTTAATTAATTTAAATTTAAAATATCAACACATAGCTGGTAGATACCATATTGGATAGTACAGCTAGAGAATCATATGGAGGTGTGAAAGACTTTCTTTTTATCACTCTCTACATTTCCACGCTGTTTGAAATTCTTGTAATATGAATATGATACTTGCATTAATTTAAAAACCTTAAAACTTTCTAATTTGAAAAACAAAGAAAAAGCAAGAAAAAGGAAACAATCACAAAGTAATGCATTGGAAAGTAAGAATTCTACAAAATGGATTAAAACATTTAAGAGTTTCCCATCCTATACAGTATGTCCTTGTTGTTTGTCTATTTTATTTTATTCAGTATTCTGTGATAAACTATATGAGAAAAAAATCTAAAAAACAATGAATATATATATGTATAAATTAATTACTTTGCTATACACCTGAAACTAACACAACATTGTAAATCAACTATACTCCAATAAAATTTTAAAAATTAAAATATATAGCACAGGGAATTTCGCTCAATGTTACAGGGCACACAGGATGGGAAGAGAGTTTGAGAGAGAATGAATACATGTATTTGTATGGCTGAGTCCCTTTGCCATCCACCTGAAACTATCACAAAACTCTTGTGGCTACAATTGGTTGCAATTGTTGGAATTGGCTACAATTCCAACACAAAATTAAAAGAAATTTATTTCAGAAAAATAAGTACAAAAAACATTTTAATAAAAATAACTAGCTAGGTAAATAAACAGGTGCTCTTTTGGATGCCTTCAATCTCTGAACTTCTCCACCAATCTCCAGAGCAAACATCCTTGCCTCACCTCTTCATACCACAAGCACTCAGGCTACAGTTCTCTACATTTTGCCTAAGGTAATTACTGCTCTATGTCCTGCTTGCCATCTTTTAAAAATGTCCTGACACCTCTCATCTGTGACCTCTCCTCTCTGTCTGTATTGGCATAAATCTAGGCATACATATAGGTAGATAATTTTTATTCCTTTACTATCACGTGAATGGGTAGTTAGGACGGCAGATTGGTCTAAGGCACTGTCTTCAGGTCAGAGGTTCCCCTGGAGGTGTGGGTTCAAATCCCACTTCTCTGGTGGCTCAGATGGTAGAGAACCTGCCTGCCATGTGAGAGACCCAGGTTCTATCCCTGGACTGGGAAGATCCCCTGAAGAAAACAATGGCTACCCACTCCAGTATTCGTGCCTAGAGAATTCCAAGGACAGAGAAGCCTGGTGGGCTACAGCCCATGGGGTCACAAAGCGTTGGACATGACTGAGTGACTAACAAGCAAGCAATCAAGCGAATGACAGTGTAAATATACATGCACTCTGTTTGCCACATTTACTCCAACCCAAAGGGAAAGAAATGGCCAAGAATTAACAGCATGGAAACATACACACTACCAAAGGTAAAATAGATAGCCAATGGGAATTTGCTGTATGACTCAAGGAACTCAAACTGGGGCTCTGTAACAACCGAGAGAGGTAGGAAGGGGTGGGAGGTGACAGAGAGCTTCAAGAGGGAAGGGACATATGCATATCTATGGCTGATTCATGTTGATGTATGGCAGAAACCAACACAATATTGTAAAGTAATTATCCTTCAATTAAAAATAGATAATTTAAGAATTCAAAAAAATTGGAAAGGATATGCCTATGTGTATGAATCTAAATCTAGCAGAAGTAAAAATATATATAAAAAATGGTATGTATGAAAATAGACATTATGTAAGTCTACAAATTATAATTCTAAACTCAAGAAATACATAGTACAATATAAAGACATAAATAGGACATATTGTTCATTGCCAGAACCAGTGACATGGGCCCAACTCAATTGCAAAGGACTAGGAAACCAAGAGAAACACAAGACTATGAATATTCAGTGAGCATTACCTGTTATAATTAGCTTCAATATTTCAGGAATTGTAAAAGCATAAACTAATGTCTATCTATGATCTACATAATTATAATTATCTCAGACTTTTTAGATGATGACAATCAGTCCAGGGAAGTGAAGAAACTTGCCTAAGATCTCTCAGCCTGTAAGTACAATACTTGCTCTGGAATTTAAATCCTATCAGAATAAGTCTGAACTCTGCACTCTTAATGACTTGATTATGAAAATATGAATAATAAAGTTAGCATGAGAGAAGGGCTTCTCAGGGGGTGCTAGTGGTAAAGAACCCACTTGCCAATATAGGAGACATAAGAGATGTGAGTTCAATCCCTGGGTCTGGAAGACCCACTGGAGAAGGAAATGGTGCCCCACTCCAGTATTCTTGCCTGCAGAATCCCATGGACAGTGGAGCCTGGAAGGCTACGGTCCTTAGGGTCACAAAGAGTCTGACACGACTAAAGTGACTTGGTACACATCACACACACCATGAAAAGAAGCTCAAATTTAAGACAATTTAAGAGGGGGGAAAAAAGTGGAGAATCTTAGGTCATAGAAATCTAGCCATTCTTACCTATATAAATGAACTATTTAGCTCCTCTGTATGGACTCTGTACATACTCACGGACTGAGTGGTGAGGTCCAAACCAGTTTGTGCATTTTAAAAAATAAATCATTATTCTGAGTCTATTAGGAAACTGTGTATTCATCTCCTGATAGCAACTAAAGTGAAAATGGCTGAAAGCAATAAAAATCCATTTTGCTATTTAGTACAGTTTGTCAGACTAGAGAAATGGGATTGAATTTCAAAGCCACAGGCAAGCTGGCTGCAATCTGCAGCTACACAGTTGATGGGTTTTTTCCTTCTTTATTTACAACTCTTTTGATAAGCCTTCAGCAAGTTACATAGGTTCTTCTAGTTGTATCTCGTTTGACTGGATTAGAATACTTGATGACAGTTTGGATAAGTTTGAGGCAGATGGTTCTTGACATTTTTCATGGCATCAGTTACAAACCATGCAAGAAACTCTTTCATCCTTTGTTTATCCTTCACTTAGAAGCCACTATAGTAGATCGTTAAACTTTCATTTTTCACAGTGCTGATTAAGGCACACTACAAGGCAGATGTTATTCTGTACCATTTTTAACAATTTACATTTAGCACCAAAGCTGGCTTTGTACTTGTTCCAGTGGATCAACTCACTTTTTTAAAACTTCAAGGTCAATTTCTGGAATACTGTGACTCTCTTAACAATTAAATGTTTCGCAAACTTCTCTTGGTTACAGGAGCCCAGCTACTATTCCGTTTATATGTGTTTGCTAGTCAACACACACATGACAATTCAATAGCTCTCTCTCAACAGGGTAAGAGCATTATTTAAGAGGCAGTTCATTAAACAAAGAAAAGAGTTTCAAAAAAAAAAAAAACAGAACTGGAATATAACCTATCAGGATGCTTTATTTTTACTAAAGCAATTCCAGAATCAGAAATGATTGATAGTCCTGAAGCAACAGATTCACTGCACCTCACAGGTGAGATGCAGAAAAAAAGAGTAAGAAATATTTTGCTTTTCTCTTCCATGTTTTGGTGATTTAGTAAATTACATACTGTTTAGTTCAACCTAAGACAATTAAGAGTGAATAGAAGACCCTGGTTCGATACATGGGTCGGGAAGATCCCTTGGAGAAGGAAATGGCAACCCACTCCAGTACTTGTGCCTGGAAAATCCCATGGACTGAGGAGCCTGGTAGGTTACAGTCCATGGAGTCACAAAGACTCGGACACGAGTGAGTGATTTCACTTTCTTTAGGTAAGCACAGGGTTTCACTTTTTCTCCTCTAGAGTAATTGCAAAGCACAATTATTATCTCCCCTTTAGGGACAAAAGATGACATCCTGCTCAGGAAAACAAATGCATGGGAAATCCAGAAAACAGTCTACATGATGTCTGCCCAAGTGCACCCCCACCAATGTACTCAAAAATAAGGACTTGAGACAGGATTATGGCTTGACAAGCTAAAATGCTATTTCTTTGAAAACAAAGAAAACAAAAATATAAACAACATAAGAACTTAATGAGTAAATAACAGTATCCAGGATCTTCATTCTACCATTCTCAGAACCAATCCACAAACAAGCCAAGCAATTTTAAGGGCTAAGTAGGACCTTGAAAGACCATCTGACCTAGCCCTTTGGCTAAAATAACAGGAACTAAACTCTTTCTTTCATTCCACTTTACCTGCAAGGGCAAGAGGTGAGGTGAGAAGGGCGTGAGCAACAGGTAATCTGACTTTTAAAAGTAGCACTTCCACAGCTTTAGACCAGTCTCTGCGTAACTCAGGGTAAACTGAGTTATGTGGGTTAGCCTGTTCTCCAATAAGTCCCATGTCTTAAATACTGATGGATCTAACATAGAATCTGAAAGTTGTAATAAACAAAGGAGAACTGTTGCTGATTTGCATGTTAATAGTCAACGGAATCTGCACAGGTCAAATGCACTTACAAAAGTGTGTCTCTTATTGTGCATTTAGCTAATATGGGTCTCTGAGAAATAAGATTTTCTTCAGGCTATGTGCAGTCTTGGCCTTTTATTTTAAAGTACTGAGAGGAGTCAGTATAGGAAGAAGACAAGCAGGAATTAAGGGAGCTGTGTTAATATAGATTTTGTTATAACTCAGGAATGGTAAGGCTAACAGATTAGAAGAAAACTGCCATTGAAAAGATATTAATAGTTACATTCAAGATTCAAAATCCAAGAGGAGGGGGCAAACCCTGGAGTGGGAGACAAACAGGGAACCACCAGCGTCAAGAGGCAGAATAAGAGGGAACTCTGTACAAGAGCCTTCACTGTGGCTTCTTTGGGTAGAAATGGGCAAGGCAAGGCAAGCAGGCTTAGGACTGGCTGGCCTGAGTGGTTTCAGTGGGCTCTGGAGTACTGAGGTCATCCTAACTGTCTGGCACCTGGCCCTGTGGTGATCAGGACAGGACGTCAATAGCACAGAGTATAAGAGCCCAGTAAAGGAGGTAGCTGGGGGTGTGATTCCGGGTGGGTTGGTTTGCATTTGAGAAGGACACTCCCAGGAGAGCTATTTACTACCTCTAGAGATTCACTAACCCTGAGATGGACAGTCCCTCTGGGGTCAGCAAGGCCCCAGATATCCAAGCATTAGAATACAGAACATAAAAGATGTGGTTAATACGGGAGTGTAGCTTTCCCTGACCCATCTGCTAGGACAGACCAAGCACACTGAGACAAAGAATGCCGAGTACCCGGTGACCAGTGGTGACAGGGCTGGTGCATGGCAAAGCCAGGAGCAGGAGGCCGCGCACAGGACACTTTGTACTAACTCCAGGAGGGTTACTCAAGAACTGCAAATAGACCTGCCATATGACCCAGCAATCCCACTGCTGGGCATATACACCGAGAAAACCAGAATTGAAAGAGACACGTGTACTCCAATGTTCATTGCCGCATTGTTTACAATAGCCAGGACATGGAAGCAACCTAGATGCCCATCAACTGACGAATGGATAAGAAAGCTGTGGTACATATACACAATGGAATATTACTCAGCATTAAAAAAAATTCATTTGAATCAGTTCTACTCAGGTGGACGGAACTGGAGCCTATTATCCAGAGTGAAGTAAGCCAGAAGGAAAAACAACAATACAGTATACTAACACATATATATGGAATTTAGAAAGATGGTAACGAGAACCCTGCATGCAAGACAGCAAAAGGAACGCAGATGTATAGAACAACTCATGGACTCTGTGGATGAGGGAAAGGGTGGGATGATATGGGAGAATGGCATTGAAACATGTTAATTATCATATGTGTAATCAATCGCCAGCCCAGGATTGATGCTCGGGGCTGGTGCACAGATATTCCCCGGGGGGAGGGAGGAGGGAGGGAGGAGGGAGGGGGGTTCTGGAGGAGGAGCACATGTAAACCCATGGCGATATCATGTCATTGTATGGCAAAACCAACAACAACAAAAAAAAAGTTGCGTTAGTTATCTACTGCTGCATAATAAACTGATCCATGATTTCCATGCTTCCCCTAGAGTTATGGCTCCAAGAGAAAGACAGAGGTGGTGAGAGAGGGTCAGAGATGTGGTGCAAGTAGAAGCCAGAGTCTCTGGTAATCCAGTCTTAGAAGAAGTATCCCATCTCTTCTGCTGTATTCCATTAATTGGAGGTAAGTCACAGGGTCCAGTCACATTCAAGGGGCTATCGTACAAGGATGTGGAAACTACGAAGTTTGGAATCACTGAGGGGCCTTGTACAGGCTGCCTACCACAGGAGTGAAAGGAAATTGACCAAGCAAACAAAAACCCCAAACCCAAAACAAACACAAAACGTCCTCTGTGCAGTTAACAGAAGGAAGCAGTACTCATGGCTGTGCTGGGTTATAACCTCTCCCATTCTACAGATGCATCTAGTGAGAATTAGGGACTAAAATGCCAGACCTGCTAACTTCCAGATTATATCACATAATCCCTTTAAAGTACAATGAAAATGCAACACAATGAATGGAGTTTGGAGTCTGGACATCCATAATGTTCTGTTCAAAGGGCTAATTAATGTGTAACAAGATGTGCAAATTCAATAATAATCTTAAATATACAAATAAGACAACAAATGTTAATGCCATGGCTGTTCTAGCCTTTCAGCTTGGCAGAGATTAATTGGATTGATATTACTCAGTGTTAGGGAGCATATGGAGAAAAGACACTCTCAAACTCTGTTGAAGGGAGTATAATGGGTATGAAATTTTGGCAAGCAATTTGGCAATATCTATCAAAAGTTAAACTTGTGCAGACCCATTGATCCAACAATTCTGCTTCTGGGAATTCAACCCAAGGAAATAATCAGACAAACATACAGACAAGTAAGTGGATTGAAAAAACAGATTGATAAATACATAGATTTCACTGTGTCTACAAATGGTGGATAGGCTAGATAAACTATAGATAAAATATAGGCATCTATTAAACTGACAATTTATATCTGTATTTATTGACAAGGAACAATGTCTATAACATACTGCTAGGGAAAAACAGGAATATGAAAAATACATATGTAACTGGAAAATTTAAAATAAAATCTTAACTTTGATCATTTTCTGATAGAAGGATTTCTGGTGATTTAAATTTTTTTTGTCTACATTTTCTTACATTTTCTCCAATGGGTATGCATAAATTTTATAACAAGAACTAAACAGTAGAAGTTAATTATTTTTCATGGCTTCTCCTTTAGCAATATGGTCCCTAAACTGAGTATAGCAGCTGATTATTTTTTTTCACTTTTAAAGGAAAATTCGACACAGTAAATATTCATTCCCAGCTTATTAAACATGGGAGAGACAATGTTTGTAATGAACAAAGGGCTTAGGGCTCCAAAGAGTAAGCTTTCTCTTGGTCAGAGCAACAGCAACGCTACTCTAAAGTGGAAGATCTAAGGACACCTAGCATAATTCAACCACTATTGAAAAGCTTTACCCACTCAAAACACATATTTAAATCAGTCAAAAAAGCACACTCCCAGACAATAACTTGTTGCTTAAATATTGTAATAATTGTTCTGATAAACAGTTCATTAAATCTGTATTCTCAATTTTTCAGCCCTCCGTGTATCTGGATCTTTCCTATCCCAGACTCAGCTACAAAATGGGCTTCTTCTTTCACTCTGAACCCAAGCCAAGAAGACATCTGTGCCCTCAGCCCTTCCAATAGATTCCATCTGCTTATTTCCCCAAGTCCAGAGTAATATGGAATTTATAATGCTGGCTTTTGTATATACCCTTTAGTTGTGCTGTTTTCTTTCGGTTTTTCAAATGTGACTTTCCTAGGGTTACAAGTTCTAAAAGGAAATCTCAGGATCTGAATGCTCCCATTTGGACAATAATAACTGGAAATCAGGTTGGAATCATTGCTTTAACTAGCACTGACATCAAAACTCACCTTCTCTACAGAACTCTGTGAAATAAGCTTGCCATCAGAAGGTACTTCAGTCAAGCAATTTCCTGCTGCTAAGTTAAGCATCATCTTCTACCTAAATAGACTAGAATAGAATGGTGTCTTTGGAATGAAGGAGACATTTGTTTGGCGTTCAGCTTGTTATGCAGAGAAGACATAAGTCAGGCTGTCCTTTTGAGAGATCAGCCCTAAAATACTAAACTTTATAAACAATAAATATATACCATGTGTTCATAATGGAAAAGAAAAATGACCCTACTCACTGATCTTCTGTCTGCTTTGCAAATTCCTCCCCCCACCAAAAAAAACCCTCTTATTTATAGAAAAGGAATAATTTAGCTTATTTTCAAGATTAGATAACATTCCTTCACAATTTTTCAAATTATCACGAGACAATTTGATGTGGATTAATGAATGTCTGGCTTTTATCACCTAGATGAAAAGAGTATCAGCAGTAAGATGGGTCTTAGGAGCCATTCTGAGATTTAATTATTCTAAACAATCTTGTCCTTTAGTACACAAAAGATAACAGTTAACATACTGCTAAACATTTACTGATATACAAGTCAAGACAAAGATTAAAGATTTAATTCGAAAGGAAAAATATCCTTAAGGAAAAACTGCTGTTCTGAGGTTTGGACACAGATGTTAAGGAAACAAAATTAATAGTGGAGATGGGTAGGGCTTATATAGGAACATGATTGAGAGAACAGCTTCTGCTTCAAAATTCCATCTTCTTCCATCTTTATCCTCACAACTTAAGTTTCTGCTTTTCTTCCCCCTCATGGATTCACAAGAACAATTTATACATATTCCATGTGCATTCTACTTTTACCTTTAGAATGTGCTCTGTTTCGCTCATTTGATAAACCTTCAGAGAATCTGCTCTTCCTAAAAGTGTGTCTTGCTGTAAAGAAAATGTGTGAAACCTCACCATGGCCAAAGTGCAGTTGGGTGCATGACCCTATTCTTTTTCCCCCATGCTTGACACATCCTGCTTTGGGGGAGCTACACTTGAGTCCATTCAAATCACTCTGAATCTGTGCTCTAAGATCCACTGTGGTTAGATGAAGTAAGCATGGCTCTGTCACTCCATCTGGCCAATGAAAGACAAGCAAAAGTCTGTAGAGAGGCTCCAAGGAACACTATTTTGCTTCCTGAGAAAATGAAAGGGAATGGAAAAGAGTTACAGATGCCACTCTTCCCTCTTTCTTTCTGACTTAAATTCATCCATGATGCCAGAAGCTATGGCAGCCATCTTACAGCTAGAATGCAGAAAGCATAAAGACAAAAGCCAGTGATGCTAAGAATAGTTGGAGCAGAGAGGGAAAGCATGGGTCCTTCATAAGATCAATAAGTGACCATACTCAGCCTATAGCTGCCAATCTTTGAGTTGCTTAATAAATGCATCCCTGATGGTTCAGCAAGTAGACAATCCACCTGCCAATGCAGGAGATGTAAGAGATGCGAATTCAATACCTGGGTGGGGAAGATCCCCTGGGGGAGGAAATGGCAGCCCACTTCAGTATTTTTGCATAGAAAATCTCACAGACTGAGGAGCCTGGCGGGATCCAGTCCAAAGAGTCAGACACGACTGAGCAACTGAGCATGCACGCACAATAAATAAATAATAAACATCCTTATGATAGAGTCAATAACATTTGGATTCTCTGTGACTTTTGGACAAACCTTTATCTATAGTTGTCCTCGGACTCTTTAAGTAAACATAAGAAAGAAAATAGGACAGAAAAGTTACTGACCACTTACTCTATGTTGGGGATAAGTTAACTGTTTGCACATCATTTTCCTATTTAATCCTCACAATGATTCAGTGAGAGAGGTGACTATCCACATTTAACAGAGGAGGAAATTGAGCCAGTGCCCAAGATGAACTAATCTGTGGAGTCACAATTCAAATCTTCCAAGCCAAAGTCTAATTTAGTGTAAATTAAGCCATAGATAAGACAAGTTCTTAGGATTACTGGAAAGATATTAGAACTGTGGATTTTGTCTCACTGAAGGTTATGGGATAAAACTGGTATGATAAGTAATATCTAATAACCAGAGATAACTAAAAAGCAGAATAATCTGCCTTAGAAGGTATTATGTTTCTCATCAGGGGAAATATTTACATGAAAATGAGATGTATGACCATTTTTCTGTGCTATTATAAACAAATTCCACACTGAATTTCCAAGGTACCTTCTAATTCTTAAGATCTGATGACCTTTCAGAGAGAGCAAGATGTTTTTCACTTTATTCTGATTACCGTATGTTTCTGAAATTGGTGTTGTTCTCTCTTATTGCCTTAGCCTGGAAGATGCTATCCCCAAGGGACAAACCAAAGATACTCTGGTTTCTGGTTTAGAAAATAAAATTCTCTCCATGCCTTAAGGCCAGACCTTAGGGAAAAATCAAGATGAATAACAACTCATTAAGTTGGTAAAACAGCACCACCTCAGTTTAGAGTCATGGAGAGGTGATTATAGGCTGGGTATATTCTATAATCCATATACTTCACTAAAGAAAATAATTTCTGGTCTACTTTCTCTTTCCTATTTAAAAAAAAAAAAAAAAACCCACAGGCCTGAGGGAACACAAAGGGAAGAAAGTACTTCCTCTTTAACAAGACTTTAAATGATTTCAAATAAAGTTTGGCCTAAGGATCAATTCTATCCAACCAGAGTTGGATTAGTAGATAATGGAAACCTTTCTTTCCTGGTACAGAGTAAAGCTCTCACATTGCAGAGAAGCATAAAACCATTTTAATATGCAGTCCTGAAGATCATTTGGAAATAATCTCTGTGTCTTTAGAAACCCTCCAGAGAGGGTATCAGTGAAATCTGAGATATCTTTGAGACAATATAAGGAATTCCTTCTTCCTGCTTTGGAGTCCACAGATGCTGACTCTGTGTGTTGGTTTCTACCACATGATAGGAAACTGAAAGCTGCCCCCAAGCCTGAAAGTCAAGAATACGAACACAGAGCTTCCCTAATGATCCAGTGTGGTTAAAAACCTGCCTGCAAAAGCAGGGGACAAGGGTTCGATTTCTGCTCCAGGAAGATCCCACATGCTGCTTGGCAGCTAAGCCGTGTGCTGCAACTACTGAAGCCGTGCGCCTAGAGCCTGTGCCCCACGGCGAGAGAAGCCACTGCAGTGAGAAGCCGGAACACCTCACCTAGAGAACTGGCCAGGTTCACTGCAACTAGAGAAAGCCCACACGCAGCAACGAAGACCCAACACAGCCAAAAATAAATAAATCTTTACAAAAGAACACAGACATCATATGTACAATGAACAATTTGATAAGCAAATACAGAAGGATTTCAGAAGCCAAAGAATCATATATATTATGTTTCCCCTGTGAAAACATCTTTATACCTCCTCTCCCTCATCCTTTGACATATTTCTCACTTTTTCATTTTTATATCTTGGGATAAACGCCATCTCTGATCACCCTATTTAGTTTGGGTGTTGTTTCCTTTATTCTCTATCAGAGCATCACGGGGGGTTTCTTTGAGCATTTATTAAAATTTAAATTTTATATTTATTTGATTGCTTACTTATTTTCTGTCTTCTCTTTATAACATTATCTTGAAGAGGGCAAGAATAGTATCTACATTACCTAAAGTACCACACTGTGTTTGACATTTAATTGCCATTCACTAAATAATGAATGGATAAGATGAATGCTAAAAAATGAGAAAAAGTGTCATGGGGGTGGCTGATCAAGATAGGTCTTAAAGGATGAGCAAAATTGGTGACTACAGATACCAAGAGCTGGGAAAAGGAAGGATTGTAGGTGTAAAGGACAGGCGTAAAGGTCAGCAGCACTAGAGAAACCATGATTACTGCATGGTGAGACTAGATCCCCTCCCCAATCCACGACTACTGTGGTCATTTGGGACTGGCAGGAAATACACTAGAGCAGAAAAGGGACCATCAGTCAGTTTGTCATTGGCTAGTAGATTTCATTTGTCAACTACAATCTTCCTGCAATTTTTTAAAACCATTAATAACACATGAAAATATTTTGGTAGGAACAAGGTGCCAAAATTTTAGAATTATATAAGGCTAAAAATGAAACAATTTACTTTACCTTGCTCCATTCTTTCTTTTCTTCACAGAGTCAGACACTTAACCATTGGGAGGGTGTACACTCAAAAGCTGCTCCCATGCATTTATACACACTCATGTCTACACACATACATTCACATATACACAAAATCCAGAGACGCGCAAGTCCTTTACACACGTAAAATGGAGTGCAGTCAGTCTTCCATATTCATAGGTTCTGCGTCTGCAGAGATGGGGGACTAACAGGTGAATCAGTGACAAATCTGGAGCAAGAAGAAAGATGCTGAGAATTCATAGCTGAGAACATGGAGGCTCCTGCCCCACTCACTATGGGAATTCACCAGGGGATTTGGGCTTTCTCATTCCCCACTCAGAAAGCAGGGCTTCCCTCCTGAACCTCAGAGGCCCTCAGCTCTCTTAGACAAAGATGGAAAGTGGGGTTTCAGAGAAACACACTTGGCAGAGCATGCTGTGGAACTGTATTCAGCACATCTATACACGTGAAGGTTTTTTTCTTTCAAGCCCCATAAAAGCTCTCTAATTTCTATCAGTTTTAGGAACTAGCTCTTCCTGAACCTCCAGTTCCATCTTCATTTAAAGCACTTGCCCCAGTTAAATATTCTCTAGACTGCAGCATTTCCTGAGTTCTTCCACACTCAGTGCTACCTGAGGCTGCTCCTCTCCATGGGACTTTTCTTTTACCAATAGTAACCTCATCTTTCCTTGGGGCTTTGATCCAACAAAGAGATTGCTGGTCTTGGAGGAGAAGTGAGAGGGGGCCCTGAAAACAGACTCCCAATGATGCAAGAGGTTCCCATGAGTTCTCTAAACACTGAGCACTCTCCACTTGGCTATGTACCAGTTGCCCAGAACAGACACGATTTAAAGCCTCAGAAACAAACCCAAGCTCTTCTAATAAAACAAATATTTCACAGTTCATTTACTCCCAGATATTGAAAAGACCTGCAGAGCCTCAGGGTTACCCTCTCCCTGGGGATGCTGCTACGTCTGAGTAATGCAGATGCTGCCCCTTCCCAGCTCAGCAGCGGCTATGCCAACCCCAGCCTCCCTGCTCTTCTGCTTGTTCTCTGGAATCATCACTGGCTTCCATCCAAAGGAGGCTCAGGTGGGACTCCCTACCTGGGGGTTCCTAATCGCGGAAAGTCACAGGAGAGTATGGCTGGGGAATAACTACAGCTGTCCAAGAAAATGTACATGAACTTGACTGACCACTCATTATTTGCTAAGTGCCTAACACATGCCAGGCATTGCTCCAGGTGCTGAGGATACAGCAGTGAACGAGACAGACAGACAAAAAACAAAAAAATCCCTGACCTTGTGAAGCTGATATGGTGGTAACGAATGAAAGAGAAAACAAGTACATAACACAGGGTATGTCAAGTGGTAATGTGTGCTCTGGATAAAATTATCAGGGACTCTTAGGAGCTCTGGGGTAAGAGAAATGCAGTTTTAAATCAGGTAAACAGGGGGAGATTCACTAAAATGAAAACAATGTTTTGACAAAGACCAAAAGTAGGTGAGGGAGCAAGCCTTGCAGATTTCTGGGGCAGGACTTTTCCAGGCAATAGTAACAGCAAGTTCAAAGTCTTTGCCTGGGAAGACCAGTGTGACTAGAGGCACCTGAGCATAGGAATGATGTTCACCGATGAAGTTACAGTGCAGTAACAGGGAATTCGATCTAGGAAGGCCATTTATATAATTGTAAGGACTTAGGTTTTGGTTCTAAATCTAAATTACCCTGGCTCTATAGCAATTATCAAAAGGAAAGGCTCAAGGAAAGTCCTATCTCTGGAGTGAACATCTAAGTAACTGTTCATATGCACTTCACCCCATCCTTCTGCTGAGAACTGTCACCGGTCCTCACCGACAGCTGCTAGAGGAGCTGCTGTGGACTTACATGACCCTGGCCATGTTGACTCCACGCCACAGGACACAGCGGACCAGGAACAGGCCACTCAGGCTCCTCCCTGGGAACCTCTCAGACGTGGGATTGAGAGAAAAGAAGTCAGACCCTCTCCTGGCAGAAGCTTTCAGGCGTAAAACTCAAGAGCTGAGAGGCCATGTTTTCTGCATTGTGGGAATGATGGGACCCAAGACCAACAGGCAGAGAGCAGGAAAAACAAGAACAGAATATTTCAAGTTGCACTCAAGTTCCTGGTGAATCCTATTTACATACCTACCACTACAGCTGACTTATTTAATCCTTTCTTGGCTACAGTGACACCTAAGACAGAGCAACTAGAACCTGCTGAAGACAGAGGCCAGTTCTCACAGAAGGAAGCACAGCACAAATATATACAGCAATTGGAAACTGTGCTACAATTACTGAGCACAGGACACAAAAACATTAGCTTGTCCTCACCAAGCCTTCTCCCTGCCAATAAGATAACTGAATCTAACACTAATCATATTGGCTTCAATGTTGCATTCCCCTGAAGAGGGGATCCCTAGACATGGTAGCCAAAATGAAGCTGGAGCTCATGATGGACTGGATCTAGAAAGCTGGTCCCCAGACCTTGCAGATCATCTAAACTACCTGGGAAGCTGTCTAATAAATCAGGTGCCTGGCCAGCACCCCAGACCTACTCAACTAGAAGAGCTTGCACAGGGATTCCAACATCTGTATATCCCAAATGCTCTCTAGAGTTAATGACAATCCAGCCAGTACACAGAAATGATAATATGTACTATGTTAGGTCAGATCTTAGGCCTTCCCTGTGCAGACAAAAAATGAAAAACAACTTGGGCAAACAGTTCACTCCAGCACATGGGGCCTGCTGTCCTCCTTGAACAAGTCCGCTCAGGGTTTCTGCATTTGCTCTGCCCTTTGCCTGAGATGGTGAAGAAAGCTGACTGTCGAAGAACTGATGCTTTTGAACTGTGGTGTTGGAGAAGACTCTTGAGAGTCCCTTGGACTGCAAGGAGATCCAACCAGTCCATCCTAAAGGAGATCAGTGTTCATTGGAAGGACTGATGTTGAAGCTGAAACTCCAATACTTTGGCCACCTCATGTGAAGAGTTGACTCATTGGAAAAGACCCTGATGCTGGGAAGGATTGGGGGCAGAAGGAGAAGGGGATGACAGAGGATGAGATGGTTGGATGGCATCACTGACTTGATGGACAGGGGTTTGGGTAGACTCCAGGAGTTGATAGACAGGGAGGCCTGGAGTGCTGCGGTTGATGGGGTCAAAGAGTCGGACACAACTTAGCGACTGAACTAATTTGTCTGAGATATCCGTCTGCTAGACAAGGCTTGGTCTCATTCTAGGAAATACCGAAAGGAAGTAAGCAACCTTACTGTGAGGTCTTCCCTGACCCTCACCATTTCCTTTCTCCTGAAATTTTTCCCTTCATTAGCACTTATTTTATTTCCTATACTGCCCCTTCTTCCCTTCCTTCCTCCCTCTCTCTCTCTCTCTCTCTCTCTGCCTCAGTGGATTATATGCTCCACAGGGATATGAATTTTTCTGTTTTGCTCACCGCTTTATCTCCAGGACCCAAAGGAGTCTTTGACATAGAGAAAGTGGTCAAATATTTGCTGAAAGAACGAACACCTTTTTGGGCTGTGTTTCTGGTATGGTTAATGACCCTGTTCTCACAGATAAATACTGAAAATTCATTTTGATTCCTACAATTAGGAGCCAGATTTCCAACAAGTTAGTTAACCTTTTACATGGCGCCCAGAAGCATGCCCTCTTGCATCCAAACGGACTTCTACATGCTTGAAAAAGCACCGGAAAATGTTATCTGGCTGAGAAAGGGCAGACATCAGCCCAAAGCAGAACTCGAGGCCAGCTGGTTGTGAACTGGCAGGAAGATGGAGTGAGAGCACACACCTGTGTCAGAAAGCTCCAGCACAGGACCCAGAACCCCGCCTCCACAGAGCCGCCATGAGCCTGGATCTTAGAGAGAAAACGAGAAAGTACTCTCTTTCTGTCAGCTCCCCAGTAAGTTTCCATTTCTTCTCAGGCTCTCTCTAACAGGATGAAAAGCACTAGGGGAAATGTGTGCTGAAGGAGGGAGATGGGGGATTTAGAGGGAGGTGTCACACATGTGTCTTCTATATAAAGTGCCCCACATCTGTGTAGAGAACTTAGTGTTATCTGAATGTTGTTCAGACACCAAGATAGAAACATAGCCTTTGCACTAGGTAGGAAATTGAGATTTTTCTTGGAAATGAGAAAAAGAAAGTACCTCTCTGAGTTCTTGGCCTCCATTTTTAAATTTTTTTCTCTTCACCTCCTCTTCAAGAGAAAACGCTAATACACATAAAGAAATCCACCTTTTCTCAAGTTTCCAATGAGAAACCAAAGGTGGGAAGTGAATCCACATTGGAGGTGAGCCCTCAAGACTGATGATTCACTTCATTTCGTCTGCCAAAATGTACATGGAATACAGAGTCTTGGTGATTTATTCTTAACAGCAAAGTGGTGCACACCTATATGGCTCCTCTCCAGCTGCAAGAGCTGCAAGACCCATGGTTGATTTCTTGTTCCTTTCATCCCAGGGGGATCTGGATGAGCCAGTAAGCCATGCCACAAAGTGACCCAAGGAAAAGGACACGAAATCCTGTCCTCTGTCCATTCACCTCTCAAGGAAATGGTAAAAAAAAAAAAAAAAAAAAAAAGGCATGTTTCGTTTTTTCACCAAAGTACCTAGAACGTTGCCTTTGTGTATTTTAACTAGAATTTTCACTGAGATTTCAAATAATTTTTCAACACTAATTCCATTTGAAATGAGAGATTAGGATTTGGGGGAAAAAATACCAACAGGAATCATTTTAGTGCTAATGATCAGTTGCTCAGTTGTATCTAACTGGTTGCAACCCCAGGGACTGTAGCCCACCAAGCTCCTCTGTCCATGGAATTTTCCAGGCAACAATACCAGAGTGAGTTGCCCTTTTCTACTCCAGGGGATTGTCCCAACCCAGAGATCGAACTTCACCTCCTACATCTCCTACGTTGGCAGGCGTATCCTTTACCACTGTGCCATTTTGTCCTAAGGTTCCTTCTAAAATTCTACTGAGGAATTAGTATTATATAGCAATAAATTATTCTTGTTTTAATTATTTTTGAAGAAACTTACCATGTACCTGTACTGGCATTGGTATAGTACACTCTTTCATTCCCTTAATCTTACAGAAACTTTCATTCCTGACAAAGAGGTTCAGATCAGTGTACACATTCTTTATTTTTTTAATATATTTATTATTTTCTTTACATTATTGTATTGATTTTGCCATACATTGACATGAAAGTGTACACGTTCTTTAGTGCAGAATGCCTTCCAATAAATTCTAAAATAGTTACGTCCCAGTCACTACTGCTGTGTGAAGTTACCCCATAATTTAGCACCGTAAAACAACCATTTTTTTCATATTTACACATTCCGTGAATCAAAATCTAGACAGGGCCTAGAGGGAACAATCTGTCTCTACTCCACAGTGACTGAGGCCTCAGCTTGGTGTTCTTGATGGCGGAGTATGACTAGATGGCTGAAATCTGAAATCACCTGGAGGCATCTTGTCTCAAGTCTGACAGTTCATGATGGCTTCTGGCTGGGTCCTTGGGTGGAACTGTGGGACTCACAGCCCCTCCTCCTTGTTGTCTGTGCTTCCCCACAATACGGAAGCCTCAGGGCCACCAAACTACATAACTGGCAGCTCTCAGCAAAACCAGCTACCTCAGCAAACAAAAGGAGAGTTGCATCACCTTTCATTATTTACACTAGGAAATCACAGCGCTACTGCTGCCACATACTACTGGCTCCAACTGAATCCTGAGTTTATTTAGATTCAAGTGAAAAAAAAAGACACAGATTCCTTCTTTCAATAGGGGTAGTGTCAAAAGCTTTGTGGCTATTATTTTATGTTATTTTTAATAGTTTTAACTGGAGTATAGTTGATTTACAATGTTGTGTTACTTTCAAGTAGACAAACATAATATCACTTATATGGGGAATTTTAAAAAAAGTGGCCATTATTTTAAACCACAAGAAGATACAAGTAACACATTTAAAGTGCATTTTAGAGCAGTCCTGCTTCAATGATGTATTTTTACTACTGACAATATTGTAGGCATTATCTTTATTAGGAAGATAGTTCAATGAAAAAAAAATAGGAAGGGTGAAGTACTGAGAAAGGGGTTGCCAATTCGGATAAATACACATCAGTTCAGTTCAGTTCAGTCACTCAGTCATGTCTGACTCTGCGATCCCATGAATCACAGCACGCCAGGCCTCCCTGTCCATCACCAACTCCCGGAGTCTAACCAAACTCATGTCCATCGAGTCGGTGATGCCATCCAACCATCTCATCCTCTGTCATCCCCTTCTCCTTCTGCCCCCAATCTTTCCCAGCATTAGGGTCTTTTCCAATGAGTCAACTCTTCACATGAGGTGGCCAAAGTACTGGAGTTTCAGCTTTAACATCAGTCCCTCCAATGAACACCCGGGACTGATCTCCTTTAGGATGGACTGGTTGGATCTCCTTGCAGTCCAGGGGACTCTCAAGAGTCTTCTCCAACACCACAGTTCAAAAGCATCAATTCTTTGGCACTCAGCTTTCTTCACCGTCCAACTCTCACATCTATACATGACTACTGGAAAAACCATAGCCTTGACTAGACGGACCTTTGCTGACAAAGTAATGTCTCTGCTTTTCAATATGCTATCTAGGTTGCTCATAACTTTCCTTCCAAGGAATAAGTGTCTTTTAATTTCATGGCTGCAATCACCATCTGCAGTGATTTTGGAGCCCTCAAAAATAAAATCTGACACTTTTCCCACAGTTTCCCTATCTATTTCCCATGAAGTGATGGGATCAGGTGCCATGATCTTAGTTTCTGAATGTTGAATTTTAAGCCAACTTTTTCACTCTCATTAAGAGGCTCTTTCGTTCTTCTTTACTTTCTGCGTTAAGGGTGGTGTCATCTGCATATCTGAGGTATTGATATTTCTCCTGGCAATCTTGATTACAGCTTGTGCTTCCTCCAGCCCAGCGTTTTTCATGATGTACTCTGCATGTAAGTTAAATAAGCAGCTTGACAATATACAGCCTTGACGTACTCCTTTTCCAATTTGGAACCAGTCTGTTGTTCCATGTCCAGTTCTAACTGTTGCTTCCTGACCTGCATACAGATTTCTCAAGAGACAGGTCAGATGGTCTAGTATTCCCATCTCTTTCAGAATTTTCCACAGTTTATTGTGATCCACACAGTCAAAGGCTTTGGCATAGTCAATAAAGCAGAAATAGATGTTTGTCTGGAACTCTCTTGCTTTTTCGATGATCCAGCAGATGCTGGCAATCTGATCTCTGATTCCTCTGCCTATTCTAAAACCAGCTTGAACATCTAGAAGTTCATGGTTCATGTACTGCTGAAGCCTGGCTTGGAGAATTGTGAGCATTACTTTACTAGCATGTGAGATGAGTGCATTACACATCAACCAATAGAAATGAATAAAAGGGGTCAAACGTCTTAATAAGGAAGAGTATTCATCAAAGAGAAACTGAAAATCTCGATGAATCAGTGAAATATTCTGATTTTTAAAGTACAAATAATACACACAAGCCACCAGTTTTCTATTCTTGTAATTGATAGACAATATTTTTTTATTTGATAAATATCTATGAGTGGTTATCATTTACCTGAGAGTTTTCTCAGCCTTCTAAGTCAATGACAAGCTAACTTCTATTCATTATAAGGAATGAGTTTTTCCATAGCATCAACAAAATCCCCTGGTTAGAAGAAAATGAATTTATTCTTATCTTGAGAATCGACTTTGTAGACACATAAATAATGGCCCATCTGTTTTAAAACTTTACAGAATCATTATTTGTTCCATTAGCATCATAGATGGGCTGTCATCAGTAATTGGCCTGTATACTGAGAAGACTTTCAGTGATATTGTGTCAAATTTCACTGCCAGATTTCTAAAAGATTCGTCAATCAGTAATCTAATGCTTTACTGCTACACTCACACACCTTGCTCCTTAATATTAGAATATTTGTAAAGTAAAATGTTCATCATCTTTTGTAATGAGCATGATATGAATATGCCCTGCCCTCATCTACTATGCTAAGTCATCCCAAGAGTTATCTGAAAGCCAAAGGGATCACATATTATTAGTAACCTTCTCTGTTATTAAAAGTCATTTACTTAAAAAATGACCCTCACAGTTTTTATTTTCAGCCATGATGCAATAACAGGAAACTTTGCTCCTGAAATCACTATAACACAGATAACATACATAAAACAATGGTTATCAAAACATTAGGCATTGTCAACAAAGGACAGTGGTACCTGAGATACAGGAAACATGAGGAGAGCCCTGCAGTTTTCCAAGTTCACTCCACTGAGAAAGTTTCCAGTCCACAACACAGGCAAGGGAAGCTCTGGTGGTCCCAGGCAAATTCTCTGATTGAGGACATGAATATGAGTGTCCAAGGAGAGCATGCCAGCTAGTGTTCACAGGCAGAGCACCAAGAACAAAGAGTTACACAGAAAAAGACTCTATAAACCTGCAGTGTCTGCCTGGAGAATTTGTGATACTATGAGTAAATATTTGGTATCCAATCAAAAATTACCAGGCATGTAAAAAAATGGGAAAAAACAGAATCCATCATGAGGAGAAAAAAAATCAATCCACTGAAAATAACCCAGAATTTACCCAGATAGTAGAATTAACAGAAAAGAACATTAAAATTATTATAATTAACTTCAGATAATGTTTTAAAAAACACAGAGGAAAGATTGTACTTGTTAAGTACACACAATGGACAATATACAAAACACCCAAATTAAACTTGGACAAATAACAACTATAATGTGTAAGACGATATGTACCAGATGGGATTACTGACAGATTAGATGCTACAGAAGAAAAGATTAGAGAATTTAATGACACAAAAAATGAAATTAACATGAAAAAGAAAGAAAAATGAAAAGAGCATCAGTGGGCTGTGGCACAACTTCAAGCAGTATAACCTATGTGTCATTGGTGGTGGTTTGGCTGCTAAGTCATGTCCAACTCTTCTGACACCATGGACTGTAGCCTGCCAGGTTCCTCTTTCCATTAGAGTGCTTGAAAAAGTACAGGGACAGAAAAAAACATTTGAAGAAGTAATGATTTTTTTTTCCAATTTAACATAACCTATAAGCCCAAGAATCCAAGGCAGTCTATAAATGCCAAGCACAAGATAGATGAAAAATTGAAGTTTACCACATAAACAGCATAATCAAATTACTCAAAAAGAGAGAAAATAATTTTTTAAAACCACTTTTTAAAAAAACTGAAGTATAGTAAATTTGTAGGTATGTAGGAAATTGATTCATATGTAAAAATATATATATATGTCTATATATATATTTTTTTCAAATTCTTTTCCATTATAGGTTACTACAAAAAACTGAGTATAGTTCCCTGTGCTATCCAGTAAGTCTTTGTTGGTTATCTATTTTCTATATAATAGTGTGTATATGTTAATTGCAAAATCCTAATTTATCTCTCCTTCCAACTCTGCTATCCCTTTTGGTAATCATAAGTTTGTTTTCTGTGTCTGTGAGTCTATTCTATATTGTAAGTTGATTTGTATCATTTTTTTAGATTCCACACATAAGTGATATCACATGATACTTGTCTTTCTCTGACTTACTTCACTTCAGATCTAATCTTTAGGTCCATCCATACTGCTGCAAATGGCAGTATTTCATTCCTTTTTGGTAGCTGAGTAATAGTCCCTTACATATATACAAAGTAATCTAAGTCTATGCCCCAACCAGTAATGCTGAAGAAGCTGAATTTGAACAGTTCTATGAAGACCTACAAGACCTACTAGAACTAACACCCAAAAAAGATGTCCTCTTCATTATAGCAGACTGGAATGCAAAAGCAGAAGTCAAGAGATACCTGGAGTAACAAGCAAATTTGGCTTTGGAGTACAAAATTAAGCAGGGCAAGGTCAACAGAGTTTTGTCAAGAGAATGCACTGGTCATAGCAAACACCCTCTTCCAACAACACAAGAGATGACTCTACACATGAACATCACCAGATAGTCAATATTGAAATCAGACTGATTATACTCTTTGCAGCCAAAGATGGAGAAGCTCTATACAATAAGCAAAAACAAGATTGGAAGCTGACTGTGGCTCAGATCATGAACTTCTTATTGCAAAATTCAGACTTAAATTGAAGAAAGTAAGGAAAACCACTACACCATTCAGGTATGCCCTAAATCAAATCCCTTATGATTATACAGTGGAAGTGACAAATAGATTCCAGGGATTAGATCTGATAGACAGAGTGTCTGAAGAACTATGACAGAGGTATAAGACATTGTACAGGAAGCAGTGATCAAGACCTTGCCCAAGAAAAAGAATGAAAAAGGCAAAATGATTGTCTGAGAAGGCTTTACAAATAGCTAAGAAAAGAAGAGACACTAAAGGCAAAGGAGAAAAGGAAAGATATACCCATTTGAATATAGAGTTCCAAAGAAGAGCAGGGAGAGATAAGAAAGACTTCCTCAGTAATCAATGCAAACAAATAGAGGAAAACAATAGAATGGGAAAGACTAGAGATCTCTTCAAGAATATCAGAGATACCAAGGGAACATTTCATGGAAAGATGGGCTCAGTAAAGAACAGAAATGGTATGGACCTAACAGAAGCAAAAGATAAAAAAAGATCTTCATGACCCAGAGAACCACAGTAGTGTGATCACTCACCTAGAGCCAGATATTCTGGAATGAGACGTCAAGTGGGCCTTAGAAAGCATCACTACGAACAAAGCTAGAGGAGGAGATGGAATTCCAGTTGAGCTATTTCAAATCGTAAAAGATGAGACTGTGAAAGTGCTGCACTCAATATGCCAGTAAATTTGGAAAACTCAGCAGTGGCCACAGGACTGGAAAAGGTCAGTTTTCATTCCAATCCCAAAGAAAGGCAATGCCAAAGAATGCTCAAACTACAGCACAATTGCACTCATCCCACATGCTAGCAAAGTAATGCTCAAAATTCTCTAAGCCAGGCTTCAACAGTATGTGAACCAAGAACTTCCAGATGTTCAAATGCATTTAGAAGAGCCAGAGGAACCAGAGATCATATTGCCAACATCCGTTGGATCATCAGAAAAGCAAGAAAGTTCCAGAAAAACATCTATTTCTGTTTTATTGACTATACCAAAGCCTTTGACTGTGTGGATCACAACAAACTGTGGAAAATTCTGAAAGAGATAGGACTACCACACCACCTGGCCTGCCTCCTGAGAAATCTGTATGCAGGTCAAGAAGCAACTAGACATGGAACAGCATACTGATTTCAAATCAGGAAAAGAGTATGTCAAGGGTGTTATATTGTAACCCTGCTTATTTAACTTATATGCAGAGTACATCATGTGAAATGCCAGGCTGGAAGAAGCACAAGCTGGAATCAAGATTGCCGGCAGAAACATCAATAACCTCAGATATGCAGATGACACCACCCTTAATGCAGAAAGTAAAGAAGAACGAAAGAGCCTCTTAATGAGAGTGAAAAAGTTGGCTTAAAATTCAACATTCAGAAACTAAGATCATGGCATCTGGTCCCATCATTTCATGACAAATAGATGGGGAAACAATGGAAACAGTGAGAGACTTTATTTTGGGGGGCTCCAAAATAACTGCAGATGGTGACTGCAGCCATAAAATTAAAAGACACTTGCTCCTTGGAAGAAAACCTATGACCAACCTAGATATCATTTTAAAAAGCAGAGATATTACTTTGCCAACAAAGGTCCATCTAGTCAAAGCTATAGTTTTTCCAGTAGTTATGTATGGATGTGAGAGCTGGACCATAAAGAAAGCTGAATGCCAAAGAATTGGTGCTTTTGAACTGTGGTGTTGGAGAAGACTCTTGAGAGTCCCTTGGACTGCAAGGAGATCTAACTAGTCAATTCTAAAGGAAATCAGTCCTGAATATTCAGTGGAAGGACTGATGCTGAAGCTGAAACTCCAATACTTTAGCCACCTGATGCGAAGAACTAACTCATTGGAAAAGACCCTGATGCTGGGAAAGATTGAAGGTGGGAGGAGAAGGGGATGACAGAGGATGAAATGGTTGGATTGCAGCACTGACTCAATGGACATGAGTTTGAGCAAGCTCGGGGAGTTGGTGATGGACAGGGAAGCCTGGGGTGCTACAGTCCATGGAGTCACAAAGATTAGAACATGACTGAACTGAACTGAACTGAAGATGAGTAAGTCTAGAGATCGAATATTCAGCATGATGACTATAGTTCATTATATTGTATTAAATAGAAAAAATTTGCTAAGAGTAGACTGGCATAAATAGTTCAAATTAAAGGCCCAATTTCATTCTTTTGCATATTGATATCCCAACATCATTTACTGAAGAGACTAACCTTTCCCTACTTGTATTCTTGTCATCTTTGTCAAAAATCTCTATGCTTTGCTTTATTTCTGGGCTTTTTATTCTGTTCCACTTGTCTATGTGTCTGTTTTTAAACCAGTATTGCACTCTTTTGATGACTATAGCTTTGTAATATAATTTGAAATTAGGTAATGTGATGCTTCCAACTCTGCTCTTCTTGCTCAATACTGCATTGGCTATATGGAGTCTTCTTGTTCCATATGAATTTTATAATTTTTTTCTATTTCTATGAAAAATTCCACTGGAATTTTCATAGAGATTTTATTGGAATGGAATAAAAAAGCCCAGAAATAAACCCAAGCATAGACAGCCTTAGATCAAATGCCACCCACCCACCTCAAAGAAGTCTTCCCAGATGCTTTGGTCTAGCCCGTCTCTATCTAACCTACTATACTGCTTTACTCTCTGCATGGCATGGATTTATCACTACCTGAAATCAACACAGTTGGTGGCTTGTTTCAGTCTATCTATCCCCATTAAAACATAAGCCCCGGGGGACAAGGACCAAGGTGTCATGCTACACTCCCAATACTTGCAGTCTGTAGCCGGGGCCTAGTTCATGGTTGCATGATGTTGGTTAAATCAGAGTTACAAACTCCCCCCTACAGTGAAGACTTATCAAGCCTTTTATCTCCTTCAAACCTCCAAATTCTGGACCTTTCCCTATATCTCTGCTTTGGTTTTCTACACTGCATACCAAATCTCTGGCTTTTCCATCCTTTAAGGCACTTGTTCAGTGTTAGGATGAGAGGAGCAGTCTCTAGACTTTCAGTTTTTCTCCAAAGATTCCTCTCAGGGAATCTGAACTCTTTACGTCTACCTGGCATCAGAGGGCCATGAGTTGAAATCATTCAAAGATGACTGATGTTTACAGGAAAACAGAAAACAAAGAATAAAGAAGAAAAACTCCCTTTGCTTTTCCTTGCATAGATATAAGGTTTTGCATTATTGGATGTACTATATCCATCAAGAATCAAGACCACTTTCCCCATACATCCACAACATGCATGAATACAGCGTTCAATTCAATATACAGAGTGGAGGTAGCTTGGGTTCAAATTCTAGCTCCAGTACAAATTAGCTGTGTTTAAATGGCTTAACCTCTTTAGCTCTGTTTATAAGATAGGGTTTGATCAAATCTAACCCACTCCAGTACTCTTGCCTGGAGAATCCCACGGACAGAGGAGCCTGGCGGGCTGCTGTCTGTGGGGTCACACCGTCGGACACTACCGACATGACTTAGCAGCAGCAGCAAGTCATAGAATTATTGGGAGTATTCAATGAGACATTCCATTTGAAGGACTTTGCATAGTACCTAGTGTGTAATTAAGTACTCCACAAACAGTAGTGGTGTCAATAATGACTGATTGCTGATTAATGTTACTAGTGACACCTGACATCTTTCCACCGCTTGTGATGTCTTCAAAAATTTTTAGGATCTGGCATGTACATGTGTGATCTAGGAATTGCATGGTATGCAAAAATAATGCATAACACTTGCATTTTACAGTTTACAGCTTACAGAGAAGAAAGAAAGGTGAAGGGCATTTACAGCCTTATTCTGTCTCCTACGGGCAATCTTTCTGGCTCCAGTTGGGAAAATCCACTTGACTGCTGACACTGGTCAGGCCATGAGTTTGTGCCACAGAAGGCACACCTCTCTGCTCCCCCCTTTCTGCATTTCCTTCTCCCATGTTTGAGAAGAAAGCTATGCCTGGAATGAAAGGTCAGCCACCAAAGTCAGCATTCCCCCTGGAACAAGGTACCTCAGCAGACAGCAGAGGGACAGTGGTGCCAGGGCCAGCTACTCTGGGGTCAAGGGCTCAGCAATCCTATATTCCTGTGGCTGGCCTGAGCTGGAGCACGGTTGCACCTCTATGCCAGGGGAGAGGGGACATGCTTGAGCCCCGGGAAAGCTTTCTCATGGCAGGAGAAGAAAGGGAAGCTGTCCGCTCAAAAGGCTGAACACAGGAGGTTCAATCGACAAGAGAGTCTCCTCATTCAAGTAACCTGAGACCTGGGAGAAAAAGGCAAGAGAAGAGCTGGAACCCAGTCAGGTTTTTTCTTTCTTTTGCCAAAGCTCCTATTGGGCATGGTGGGGAGGGTGGAAAGGAAAAGGGTTGCACGACACAAAAGATACTGTTCAGAGCTGATGCCAACTTGGTACCTTAGAATACTGAGTTGCAGGGGTGGGGGGAGAGGGTTGGGGCCTCTCCCCAGTTCCCAGTAGATGAGGGAAAATGATCCTTTCAAAGCCATTTGCTCAGTGAGAGAGCAAAGCACACCATTAAGAATCAATGCCAAGATTTTTTTTTGTTACATTTAAGGGGAGAAGGTGAAAATAACAATAGAAATTAAAGGAGAAAAGGAGATGTTAAAGAGGCAAACCTGAGAGTGTAGATATTAGTAGATAGTGAAGTGGGGTGGAAAAAGAAACAAAGAAGGAAACCTTCATTTAACCAGCTACTAGTGTGTTTTCTCAGCTTCCCTGGTGGCTCAGTGGTAAAGAATTCGTGTGCTCATGCAGGAGACAGGGGTTCAAACCCTGGGTCAGGAAGATCTCCTGGAAGAGGATATGGCAACCCACACCAGTATTCTTGCCTGGAGAATCCCATGGACAGAGAAGCCTGGTGGGTGACAGTCCATGGGGTGGCAAAGAGTCAGACATGATTGGGCAACTAAACAACAACAGCAGGAGTGGAGGATCTATCTTTATAAGCAATGTATGTCTCCAGGCTGCTCTAGATGGGAGTTTCTATATGGAGACAGTTAAAGCAAAAGATAAAAACTTGTCTGCATGGGAATTTCAAAGAATTCAGGACTGGAAAACACAGCAAGGGGTAAGGTGAGAATAATAGGACTGGAAGCAGACACCTACAGTGAAGAGTGATCACTGAGATGTTCTAGATTATTTCAAGAAGGCTTGATGTCTAAATTTAAGATGTTTGCAAGTTTGAAATGTCAACATCTCTGCCATCCCAGACTTCAAGTAACAGGTACAACATCGATGCCTGGTGACAATGATTTGGGATAACTGAGGCAATAGGGTGATTTTCCTGAATTGGGAGGCAGAGAAAGAAGAGTAGCCAAATATGAAAAATGAACACAGCTGAGAGTTCACTGAGGACACAGTAGGATACCAGAGTATGTCCACATTCTCCCTTCTTCCCCCTCCCCTATTTCCTGCTCCCACCTACTCTCTCTCTCTCTCTCTCTTTCTCTCTCTCTCAGAATCCCAGGGAAGAAAAAATGCCCTTGCCCTCTGTGTGTGGGATGGATGTATGTGCCAAATTTATTTAAATCCAAAGGACAGAGTGACTGACCCCAGCTAAACTTTGAGTTAAACTGATTAGCAAAAATATCAAAACTTGGTCCCTGAGAATTTCCTGAAAGAACATATTGGACAGGGCTTTTCTGGTTATAAGTTGCCTTGAGCACAAAAAGAAATTTGCTGGCCCAGGAAACACAAACTGTAGAAAAAATAGGAACAGAAACAGTTTCAGGATTGACTGAATCCACAGAAACTCAAATATCACAGGGGCTCGCATCTCCCATCTATATCTCCTTGACAAATCTGTTTCATTCTTTCCCACCACAAAGAAAATTTATTCCTACAGTTTTTGGTGTCAGCTTCCAGAGGAAGATGATTTGCCTAAGCCAAGAAAATACATCCAAAAGGTGTGGGGAGACCATTAGACAGTGGGGGTCATCATCAACTGTATCATTAAATGCTGATGCCAAGCTTTATGACTTTCACTGTGGAGAGACTGGTAGTGCCCCTCAAGAACCCAGAGGGAATAATCATGGAAGATGTTGGTTCTAAACAAACCTAGACTTGGATCAATCACTCTAAGCCTCAAACTATCCACATGGAGGTGGTCATGGGTATAATTTTCCAGAGTAAATTTGGTCACATCATTGTCCCCTCCTATCTCACTCTGTATCCCATTTAAAAACCTGCAATTCCCTCATCTTGTTCTTATAATATGATCCTTAACAAAGCTCAGAGGCCTGCCCCAACCTAATTCTCCAGCTTGTTTCACCCTCTTCAAGAGCCATTCCCCTGTGAACTCCCTCCCTAACCATGGCTTCAACCATATCTGTTCTGGAATATGCCACTCTCATTACACTGAAGGGTCACTGAGAGTGCTGTGCTCTCTACCCTTCCTTACCAGTTGGCCAATTCAGTTCCCACTCATTATTCAGATTCAACTCATTATTTACCACCTTCTTCCTTCACCTGCCCTAGTTAGATTAGATTCCTCTGTTATATGTTCAGAAAATACTATGTACTTTTTCTTCAGTACATCCATCATTCTTTGTGATTGTATCTTTAGATTCTTAGTTACATTAATCCTTTGATTAATGTAACCTCCATGTTGGCAGGAATCATGTCCATTTTGCTCACCAATATTTCCCTGGAACCTAGCACATGTCCAGGAACAAAGTAGGTATTGGATACATTTTAAATTAATTAATAAAGAAATTATTTTATGGATGAATGTGTGAAGAAGTAGCACTAGGACAACAGTCAAGAACAATGAAGGGCATTATGCATTGTGCATTTTCTTTTACATTAAGAGGGAAGGAATATCTACATTACTCCCCACAAGTGACTGATATTGAGCTAGGTGTTTTAAACTGGATTTCAGTTCAGATCATCCTGATCCTAATGCCTATGGTGTTTTTACTCTACTCTATATAGCCTTCTACAAAAAATGATATGTTAAACACAAAGGGAATTGGGACATGCAGAAGGGAAACTCATTTCTTATAAACCATGGAGCCAACAGATACTAGTTTACACGAAAAACACTTAGATGTCACTATGTGTCAGGCAAAGTTCTAATGCTTTAATATAAAAATATAAATTTTTTATAAATATAAACTCACATTAACCCTATGAAGTATTTTGTTATTATCAAAGCTGTATCTTTGAATCACAGGAATCAAACAACTTGCTAAATGCTGCACAGGGAGAATGTGACAGAATCAGGACTGAACCCCAGCCAATGGCTCTAGGGTGCGTGTGCTTGACTATCACTCTATGTAATTTTCATGATTTAAAAAAGAATGGGAGCTTAGTTATTGCCTTAAAAGCTCATTTTTCCTTTGTCCAAAATAAAGGAGCATTCAGGTTCAAAATGAAGTAGGCACTCAATGAACTAAAAATTCTGGACAAAAGTCATGGAACAGCTAGCTGAGTATTCTGAAAAGTGAATGGCAACAGGTATTCAGGATGAAACCCGGAGTTCTAAATACTACTGTAGTAAGCTCCCACATGCCCCTTTCCAGCATCTTCTGACCTAATTCAAAGGCATCTTAGAACTCTGAACTGCATAGGGAGAGCAGACAGGGGGACCTCCAAATGAGCTCTGTTTCTGGTCCAAAGAATAGAAAGGGGGCCCTCTGGATAACAGAAAGTTGGAAAAATCCCATTTTCCAGTAGTAGGCAATCACATAGTGCCGGTGGTAGTAATGACACCAGAAGATGAGCAGGTGCCTAAAACTCAGGGAGGAGATTTTTTTCTTTTTTCTGACCTGAGAGACTTTTCCCAAAAGCATGAGGAAAATGTTCATTGTTCTTTTTCTCTGTATATTCTCCCACCATTTAGCCCTAGACACAGACAAACTGTGGAAAGATCATGACAGAGAGAAGAAATTAAGCCACAGCCTTTTAGTCAAAAGACAAGGAAAGGAAATTCTTATAAGCTAGTTGGTTTCTGGGAAGTCATAAATAGTTGAGAGGTAGAGACAATGAGGCCAAAATATTTTGTATGAATTTTTATACTCACTCTGAGCTATGCATGTATGGATCTGATCCCAAATAACATGCCAGAGCTTTAGAACTAAGCTACAGAGTAGTCAACTGCCTCCTTTCCAAGCAGGGACCTAGATGTCACTCACTGCTGAGGCTTTGACACTGACCTGACACTGGTACAACAGCTCAGAGGAGGCAGATGGAAACTTGCAGTCTGAACAGAACCTGCCTGGTAAAACAAACACACAAATAAATACCATTCTCCATATGATTTAATAAAAGCAAGAGTGTCCTAATATAACATTAAAAAAGTCTAGGACACAATTTAAAATTAATCCTACAATGAGAAAAATCTCAATATCTGCGAAAGGAAAAGACAATCAACACACACCTACCTGAAAATGACAGGGACACTGGAATTATCGGACCTATAAAGTATCTGTTTTAATGATGCTTCATAAAAGGGCAGTGAAGAATCTTTTTAAAAAAAGAAGAAGAAAGTTGTAAAACACTAAAGGGTGAATTTTATGATATGTGGATTATTTATCAATTTTTAAAAAAATTGGGCAGATATGAACAGATACCTTAGGAAGCAGGCTATCCTGATCAAAAACAGGCAAACAAATAGATGCTTAGTGTCATTAACAAGTAAAGAAATGCAAGTTAAAAATCCAACTATTAGAGTAGCTAAAGCTAAACTATGACTGGCAACACCAAGTACTGGTGAGGATGTGAAGCAACCAGAATTCTCAGACATCACAGGTGACAATGTGACATGGTACAGTCACTTTGGAAAACACATTGGTGGTTTCTTGTAAAGGTAAAGAGACACCTCTCATGTGACCTAGCCATTCTACCCCAAGTATTCACCCAAGAAAAATGAAAGCATTTATCCAAGTAAGGATTGATTGATCATGTGAATGTTCATAGCCAATTTATCTGTAAGAGCTGAAAGCTGAAAATAACACAAATATCCTTGGAAGGGCAAATAAATAAACAGCGGTACATTCATACAATGGAATACTTTTCAGCCATAAATAAGAATGCTTTCTTGATAAATATGCATTAAACGTACATTAAACAAAAATATTTAATAAACAAAGACTTTACTGCTGTTGTTGTTTAGTCACTAAGTCCTGACTGACACCTTTGCAACCCCATGGACTGTAATCCACCAGGCTCCTCTGTCCATTGGATTTGCCAGACAAGAATACTGGAGCATGTTATCATTTCCTTCTCCAGGAGAGCTTTCCAACACAGGGATCAAACCCAGGGCTCCTGCATTGTGTGAATTCTTTTACTGCTGAGCCACTAGGGAAGCCACCCTAGTGCTAACAGAAAAACAAATCTCAAAGCATTAACATTTATGTTTCCATTGATGTGACATTCTGAAAGAGGCAAAAGTATCGTGACAGCAATACAGAACCGTGGTTGCTGAGGGTAGAATGAGGACTTGGCTACAAAGGGGCATTGCAGGGGACACTGGGGGAAGGGTGATAGAATCCTGATTGTGGTGGTGGTTATATGAATCCGTGAATGTGCTAAAAATTCTTCAATCAACACACCCTCACATGGACACACATACAAAACATTTAAAATGCAAAAGAAAGCAAATGAAGCAAATGGTTCAGGATCAATAATCCAACACTTCAGAAGATGCCAACATGATACGTTCCCTTCTTAATGAGATTTGTGATCTAACTAAAAAGACAAAATGAGCAAATTCTGGGAAGCTATCACTAAGCATAATATTAATTCCTGTCATTTGTTAAGCATTTACCCTGTGCCAGGTCCTTTAGTGATGCTATCTACCATCTAATCCTCCCAACAATATTATGAGTCAGAGAAATGGTGTCAAAGCCAGGAACGAGTCCAATGGCCAGGCTACCCTGCACGTAAAAGCCAGAAGAAAGAACTATTTCCATCTTTGCAGGATCTCTACCAGAAGTGAGAATTCCAGAAACACACTGGCATGCCATTTTTCACAACTGGTTTGTTGCTGTTGAAGACACAAGGGTATTTTTTAATGTGTATTCCTCATCATGTCAACAAAACCGTCTCAGCACGAACTTAAGTGATGGCTCATATGATCTCATCATTCCTTGCTGCCATGTGGTACACAAATGACTCCTGATCTAAATAGAAACTGTTGGCAACTTTTCCCATAAGGAAATGAGAGGTAACTGTCTAGTCTGAAAGATTAGATTGCGTCCATCAAAAAGGTAGTTAAGGTACAACCAGGACTGCAGAGACTTCCCTATAAAGGAAAAATACAGTCAACACACTAGAAGCTAGAGACTACTGATGTTGTTCAACCCTGAATTCACACTTTGTGCAGCATCTACAGTGATTGATAACTTTCAGCATCATTAAAAAGCAGATATTTTCTAGGAAACAGTTTCCCCAGGTCTAAAGAAGGAGGTCGAGGCTGTCCTAAAACGCTCATTTTGGGTTTCATGCCCCTGCTCAGAAAGCCCTGCTTGTTTATCAGATGAAGAACCAAAGTTAGCTGGGTCTCAAAGCCTTCCCTATCCTACCTTCTCTGGTCCACATGCCAGGAAACCCAGCCATCATCTTGCCAAGCTTTACTTCTCAGTCTCAGCCATCATGGGGATAATGGCTTTCCTAGTTCTACATTTACTGGGGAGGAACCCTAACTGGTTCTTTCTCCATCAGATGACCATGCTTAGACCAACCAGCTGTGACCAATGAGACAGACACAGCTATGAAAGGGGGCGACAGTGGAGCAAAAAGACAGAGCACTATTTCCAACCCAAAGAAAGCCCCTTTTGACCACCCACAGGGTTCTGTTCCTCCTGAACTCTTTACCATAAAGCTAACAGTTACTAAATACTTATTATGTGCTGAGCCCCTTACACCACCTTCACATGATGTTTGATGACGTAAACATTATCAAGCCTATATTATAACTGAAAAACTTGAAGCACATGGAGGTTACATAACTTGCCCAAGATCTCACAATTAACAAGTGACAGAACTGGGGCCTCGGCTGTGACCACAGTGCATCATTTCTAATTTTTGAATATGTACTATCTGATCAATCCTTAGAGGTACTAATATGCCTCTAAGGGTGTTTATCATTTCACTCTTATTCCCATCTCTCCAGCTAGACTAGGGATGGAAGTCAGGTCTTCCCACTCTCTATATATACCCACATCTTAGCCTCAGACCTACCCTGCAATCAAAGCCCAGCAGTGCCAGCGCCCCAGGTGACATGCGATCAGAGTGTCTGCCAAGGAAAGAACAGATGGGTTTGCTAAATGGTGAAATCAAGTCCCTGCCACTGTAATGGCAATAAGCATTCCACATAAAATAATTACTTCCAGTTTGCTTGGCGGGTTGGACGAAGTCCGAGGGAAGGTTAATTTATCTTTCACAGCTTTGAGCCTTCAAGCTGTGGTTTCCCAAGTGAAAAGAGCCTCTCTTCAATGATTCTTTGCAAGATCCATTTAATCATGACAGAATTACCTCCTCATCTCTGAGTGGCAAAGTCTATTTGGAGTCCACTTGCCAGTGAGGAACCAGAATGGAGGGGATTATTTAAGTCACATGGAAATTTAAGTCTATAGCAGAAGTCTATGGTACAGTAGGTAGAATACTTAAATAGTGTCAAGTTCTAGATACCATGTAAAATCTGTGCAGTGATTTTTTCATCTAAGGAATGGGTACAACCGCATATGGCCAATATATTTACAGACTATGAAGGACATTAAATAAGATAAAGGTTACTAAATAAAACCTGGAATGGTTAAATGGTGGATTCCAGGAACAGAATCCACTCATTCATAGAGCCTTTAGTCTAAGCTTAAATGGCAGAACTTTCTGTCTTTCCTTGTAATTAATGCTTCTACCCTTCTTCATCACCTCTGTTTTCTGAGGCTGTGCCTTTCTCCCTTCAGAACCATCTGTTAAGATTTTTGCATTGAGAAGGTCAGAAAAGCCAACTTTTTTGTTTATGTGTCTTTAACAAACAAACACCTACTCCCACTGAATGGCAAAGGTCTAATATTGATAAGAATTTGATGTCATCATTGTATCCGATTCAATTCAACTCACCCTCTTTTTCAGAGAAACTTGGTTTGTCAATGCAATTCCTGGTGGCTAAAGCAAAGACAGGACATGGATTTCATCCACAAATGCCTTATCTGGTACCTCAAACAGACACTAATCCTAAAGCAGCCTTGCCTACTCCGTCTGGTCAGAAGCTACTCTTTAGTAGTAGCAAAGAAGATAATTCCACACACTGGGAAGCACAGAGCAGTAAATGTTTATAGAGATTTGTCAGTGGTGGGAGACATCTAATATACTTTCTAAAAGAATATAGAAATAGGCATAGTCATAGAAGCAAAAAAAATTTTAGCTGACTTGGAAAATGGCTTTAATTACCAATTATATTTTGAGGCAACATGTATTCTTGTAGTCTCCCCAACAGCTAGATTCCCTTCTACTGTTCTTTTGTGTGTAACTTTCTTTCCCTTTAAGTACACATAGTTTTCTGAATCTAGAATTTAAGGTTGACAGTCCTTTTATTTCAATATTTAAAAAATGTCACACCATTTTTCTTACCTCCATGGTTTCAAAAGACAAATCCACAATCATTTGAATTCTGTGTTCTCCTTAAGCTATCCATCCTTTATAGCCACCTCTATGTAGCCACCTTCAAGATGTTTACTTTGTTTTTAGTTCTCAGGACTTCAATTATGGTGTGCCTTGGCATAGATTTATTTGTGTTTATCCCATTTGGGATTAACTCAGCTTCAGAAACATGTAGGTTCATGGTTTTTGCCAAATTTACCAAGTTTTCAGTTACTATTTCTTCAAATATTTCAATACTACTCTATCTTTCCTCTCCTTCAGGGACTCTGTCAGCTCTTTTTGTTGTCTCACAGGTTTCTGAGGACTTTGTTCATTGTTCTTCTGATTTATTTTCTCTCCTGCTTAAACTGAGGAAATTCTATTATTCTGTCCTCAAGTTTACAGATGCTACCCTGTCACCTCTACTCTACTATTCACCCATCCAGTGAATGTTTTCAGTAGTTTTATTTTTCAGTTTTATAATTTCCATTTTGTTCTTCTTTTATAACTTCAATTTTTTGCTGACATTTGATATTTTTTCATTTGTGTCAAGAGAATTCATAACTGCCATAAGATGGCTGCTTTAAAATCCTTGTCAGATAATTCTGCTTTATTGTAGTCTTGGCATCTATTGATTGCCTTTTCACACTCAAGATATGATTTTCCTCATTCTTGATATGAACAGTGATTTTTTTTATTGTATCCTGGGAAGTTTGGATATTGTATTATGAGACTCTAGATTCTATTTAATCTAGTTTTTTAAGAAGTCCTCCTGTTGTAATGTAGTATGAGCTAAGTAAAATGGAATAAAGTATATTCCTTAAAGAGTTATTTTAAGCATTTAATGAAGTAACGTATGCAAAGCAGCTCAACCAATGCTTAGCATGTTGTGAGTTCTCAGACTGACATAACTGATACAACTGAATAACTGTTAACAGTTGCTAACGGCAGGACAATGTCTTCTACTTGTCTTTTATCTTCACAGGACCAAGCTCACTGTAAGTGCCTAATGAATACACCACACTAATCAAGGTATCAGGAAGGAGCAGATTAAACCTGCTAACTCAATTTCTTATCCCACAATGACACTTGTTTTAATATGAAGATTACAGCTGGCTGACCAACTGCGTTCTCACCATTTGCTGTCACACAACATAACATTACTGTCTCTTCCACGTTTGTCTCTCTAGGGACTCCTGTATCAAAAGCAATTTCCCGTGGGATGACATCCTTAGCTGCACAGAATAAAAATCCTTTATCCACAATGATGCGGATAGTCTTTCCTCCCTCCTCTAGTCCACTGGTTTCCTATTGCTGCTTTTAAAAAATATCCCCGATAGAACTTGGATTCAGGTAATAAAAGTGTGAGGAATGGAGGGCAGAAAATTGTCAGATGACACTGATAGCAATATTGTACTTATGGACTCATATTGGGTTTTTTGAGACAGTTAAATGGAGAGAAATGCAGACAGACTGGTGGTACTCTGCACTCACATAGATAGCAAGAATCACCCCTGCCAAGCTGACATAACCTCAAGCAAACAGGAGGCCTGAAGAGAGTTTATCTGAGGGCAACTGTGTTGGAAGAGTTTCTCTTATTCTACTCCTTAATTGTCAACATCATTGGAAAAAAAGGTTAAGCATTCCCCTCTATCTCATCTACCATTGTCTAGCTGGACTTTTCATTCTACTGCCATTAGCATATCTAAATAGGCATTAGTATATATAAATATCTAAATAGGTATTAGCATATCTAAATAGTATATCTAAAATGACATATTTGTATTACTGATCCTTGAGCTATCAAGGAATTTCTTTTTCTTCTACACTAACCTACTCAGTGGTAAAGAATCCACCTGCCAATGCAGGAGACTTGGGTTCAATCCCTGGATCAGGCAGATTCTCTGGAGAAGGAAATGGCAATCCAGTATTCTTGCCTGGAAAATCCCATGGACAGAGGAGCCTGGCAGGCTACAGTCCATGGTGTTGCAAAGAGCTGGACATAGCAACTGAACAACAACAACAAACACCAATCTCCTGTTAATCTATTTTGTGGTGTGTGGCAGTTTGTTTAGTCCCATTCCCACTCCATTCCACCATGCTTTATTACTCTAGAGGAGCACTTCCCAACAGGAGGCAATTCTTTCCCCCAGGGGATACTTGGCAATGCCTGGAAGCATTTCTGGTTGTCACAACCTGGAGAGGAGAGGAGAGGTTCAGGCCAGTGCTATCAGCGTCTAGTGGATAGAGGCCAGGGATGTTGCTGAATATCTTACAGCATGTTAAGGTGATCCCCATCTCCCAACAAAGTTATCTAGTCTAAAATATCAATAGAATCAAAGCTGTGAAATCTGCCTGGAGACAGGAAAACAAAGCTTTTTCCCAAGATAGAAATATCTCGAAGCTAGGGTTCCACACATACTTCACTGGAAAGCAGAAGTGAGATCCATGAGGCCGCAGTCGTAAAGTCCTTCCGCAAGCTCACCTGAAGTTTTTCTGCCCAAGCTGTGGTTCTAGCTCTCCTCTCTGAGTGTCAAGTGTTAGACAGAAGCATCAAGGTTCTCACTGAAAGTATGCTACATGTGACTGGATTTTCTCTTGGCTTCTCTGCTCCTGGCTGTGAAGCATTTAATTTTCTTCCACTAGCTCTCCTAGAAATTCTTGTAAGTGACTTAATGACCTATCATAAATCCTTCCCTACTTAAACTAGTTAGAGTGCATTATTTTGTCTGCAATTAAAGAAGCTAAGTAATACAGCAGATGATTATAGGCAATCAATCTTCAAGGAAATGGGAAATATGAGATTGATTAGGACCTGGTGGAGTTTGAAATCAATGCAGATTCAGTTAGCATCAGAAAATGGAATTCTTGTAAGGTTTTGGAGGACTAAGTGGATGATGCTAGAGATCATTACAAGGCACAAAGAATGAAAAAATATAGTGGATTGATACAGTAGATTAAAGATGGTTACAAATTCTGTGACTGATCCATCTGTTCCCTCCTTCCCCCAAACCACAATTGTCTCTTGATTTCGATGTATACAAATATAACAAAATTAGTCCTGAATAACTATGGGGCCAGGCCCTTAGGTCTGCAGTAAATGCCTCTGCCTCTTAGAACTTTCTCTTTTGGAACCCAGTCACCATGCTGTGGGGAAGCACAAGCAACCATGAAGAAAGACTTGAGGAAGCAGAACCAAGGTATCCTTAGCTGACAACCCCACCTAAACCTTCAACCAACATCCAGAATCTACTACCAGCCTTTTTTTTTTTGTCACCTGTCTTGAATATTCCAGCCCACAGTGACCCTCGGATTGTGGTCCCAGCAGTCACCACTAAATCTAGTCAGCTGACAAAACTGCAAGAGACGATAACTGGTTACTGTTGTAAGCCACTAAGCTTTGGAGTGGTTTGTTATGTAGCAACAGATTACCAAAATGGTTGGCTAATTCTTACTGCACTGGCAAGTCTGAAACATAAAATGACAAGTTAAAGATTTCATTCCCTATTTAAGGCATAATTAGAGAATCACAGTTTTCATAAGTAACCTAAAAGGAGGTGGCTACAAAAATAAGATGCCAAGCCTAATCCTGTGGGTTGCTCAACATTCAACACAGATTGATTAAACAGCCTCACTGGATTTCTTATGTACAAATTAGAAAATGATTTGGAAAGAAAAGGATGTTTAGAATAAGAATGATGAGAGTGGAGAAGATTTGAATACTTCTGAAGACATCTAACTTTCCAAGTGTGACCTTCCATTGCCAACAGAAGCAGCTCATCTTTAGCTGTCTGATGAAGTGGGCCCTGTTTCCTAAACAACCAATAAAAGCCTCATTGAAGACAGCTACTATCACAGAAATCCAATTATTTCTTTGACTCAATATACACCTCTCAGGGGCTTCAGGCTTAAAACCAGAGTCAGATTTCAATCTGCCCTGGGTCGTCCATTTTGAAGTAAAACCAGAAAAGAAGGGCCATACTAAAAGAATGGCAAGATTTTGCTAAACTATGTCAACACAGCCCAGGAAACATATGTGAGATTAAAGAGGGAGTAATGTAACTCTGAATATGACTGAATTTAGTGATGTGGGTTTATCTACCAGAGATTCTAATATCAATGGGCTCATTCAAGCAGCTGGGAGTGGTTCCAGATGACGGACAGAAATTTTGACTCTGTGGTGTCATACTGTAAATAAAGTCAATACTCATGATATAATGTAGAAGGAAGATGACAAAGATGCAGGGAGAAAGGATGTTGGAGCAAATTCATTATATTCCAATCCACTCGCCCACCTTTGAAAGCGTTCAAGAACACTCCCTTACCAAAGCAGTGAGAAATACACTGACAACAGGAGCAGCAGAATCTTTGAAAAGGGCTGTAGTGGCTTCTACTCCATGCTAGAGGTGAAGATTCAAGACACTGTCGTTGAAAAGCACCCTCTGATATCAGTGGGGTTGATGGGATGGCAGAACCCCCAGAGGCAAGGTTGAAGGCTTGTTTTTAAATTGAAGTATAGTTGATTTAGATGTTATCATTATGTTTTCTAATTTTTATATGGTATTATAGCAATTATTATAATACAAACAGACTGAATTTATAGTCATGACTATTATAATTAGCATTTTTATAATCCTAGTTAGGGTTGAATATTTTTATGTATCTGATAATTTTTGTCTCTTTAGTGATTTGCCTGTTCATGACTTTCCCTAATTTTTTAGAAAATGAATAAGCATAATTTTAATATAAAAAGAACCTTCTATTTGAGTACATGTAACTTTTTGTCTATTACACATAATTCATCTTACTCTATTTGGGTTTTAATTCTTATTCTGTCAATTTTTTAGATTTTTGTATTCTACTGTAGTTATATTTGCATGTACATATAACTTAGGAGTTCTTTATTTTTTTATAGGGGACTTTCCCATTATGAAATTAGATTTAAATGAAATTATGTTTTGATTTAGTTATTTTTTGTTTAATACTTTATATATTTACATTGTCATTCTATCTGTATATTATTCCTGTCTCTGCCTTCAGAAAATCTCTATGTTCAAACAGCCCAAAATAGAATAAAGCACTCCAGGAAGTATTTTCTGTCTTTCCAATATTTGGTGCAGATTTTTTCCCAATACACTTATTCTCTCTTTGTAATATAACACAACATAACATAACCTAATACTGTAACTGGAGCAGGAAATGACAACCCACTCCAATATTCTTGCCCATGAAGAATCCCATGGACAGAGGAGCCTGGCAGGCTACAGTCCATGGAGTCACAAGGAGTCAGACACAACTTAGTTACTAACACATAGTTAATTTACAATGTTTTATCGATAACTGTGCAGTGGGAAAGGGCAGATACACAGAACTTTGTAGCATCACTGGACTGAATTCTTCTGAATTATCATTAATCTGGGACCTAACAATGCAATTATGGACCAAAGGTTAGAGTGGGGTTGATAGTAGAATTTAGGCCTAAGCCACATAACCATGGGTTCAATGGATACATGAATCCATGTTGGTTATTTCACTAGTTCCTGAGTTCACAGTAGGAACAGATATTCTCAGAACACTGTTTGAGCGAGAGATTTATGGGAAAAGGATTGAAGGGAAGCTCCTTAGCTCTCCTCTATACAACAATAGTAAACCATAAACAATCCTAATCCCTATAGGAATACAGAGATTAGTGCCACCAACCAAGTCTTGGAAGATCAACCCTATCATAATCTCATTTAGTTTGTCTATTTAATCTCAGCAGAAGATGGATGGATCTTGGAGAATTACAATGGCTTATTCTAAGCTTAATTAGGTGTTGACTTCAATTGCAGCTACTATTCCAGATGTAGTCTTCTCAGTGGAGTAAATCAATACAGCCTCTGGCACCTAGTGTGCCGATATTGATCTGTCTAATGCATTTTTCTCTAGCCCCATTAGCAGAAAATATCAAAAGTAACTATTAAGTAACCCATAAGGCTGCCAATTTAGAGGGAAAGTCAGAGCAAGAGAAGACACTCCTCCTAGCCCAGCTCAGTCAGTTGGCCTTTATGATTCCTCAGATCTAGTGATGTTTAATTTGCGAATGGTCCAGGTACTGTTAAAGGCTTGAGGCAACAAATGTTAGGAGAATCAGAGTAGCAGCCTTTACAGTTGGTTAGCAAAGCTATAGTCTTTTCTCCTTTGAAGAAAACAGCTTTCTCAAAGCACCTAAAGGCCATGAAGTCATAAAAACGGAGCTTGCGATCATGAAGTGGATGTTGTCTGATTTACCGAATCATAAAGTCAGAGACAGAGAAGGCAATGGCCCCCCACTCCAGTACTCTTGCCTGGAAAATCCCATGGACAGAGGAACCTGGTAGGCTGCAGTCCATGGGGTCACGAAGAGTCGGACACAACTGAGCCACTTCACTTTCACTTTTCACTTTCATGCACTGGAGAAGAAAATGGCAACCCACTCCAGTGTTCTCGCCTGGAGAACCCCAGGGATGGCAGAGCCTGGTGGGCTGCCGTCTATGGGGTTGCACAGAGTCGGACACAACTGAAGCAATTTAGCAGCAGCAGCAGCAAAGTCAGAGAGGCCCTGCAGCAGTGCATCATCAAGGAGCTATGATACATATAAAAGTGGGCTTGAGCAGATGTTTAAGGTGTAAGTTATTTGCAGTCTCAGCATAATTATTCCTGCCACATTGCAGTCCCAGGACTGCATAAGGAGTCCTTATGATCAGATGGCTGAGAAGGAAAATCAGGCCTGATCCACAGTGGCAGTGAGAAATGGATAGCTGTGCCATTTCATACCCACTCAAGAATGACCTTAAAGGACAACGGAGGATGGGAGAGTTTTCCAGTAGGTAGGATTTTAAGGACTCCGTCTCATGACGTAACATCTAGGCATTTGGAAAGAATAAGATTCCGGGATTGGTAACAAGGAGGTTTTAATGAAGGTTGGGTGATTCTAAATGGGCTCAGAATATGAGAGTACATTTTTTTTGTTCCATGTGGGTGTTCAGAAAAGAACCCCACTGTGTAAGAACTTCTCAAAAATGCTGCTGCAAATCATGTTCCCATGGGTGTCTGTTAGCTTTTCCCAGACACTAATGAATGGGTTCATGGACAAAGTGGTCACAGAGGCAAAGACACAAGAAATACACAGGCTTAATAACAAAAGTAATTCTGGCTATCACCATCAATCAGTGCACCAGGGTTTTAAATACTGCATCACTTTCTGAGGACCAGACTGCTACCTGGTGGCAACTGATTTCATTGGAACTCTTCCTTTATGAAGGAACAAAAATGTGCTCTTACTGGAACAGATACTTATTCTCTGTATGGATTTGCAGTCCTTGTTCACCATGTCTCCCACAGTCCCAGCAGGCACAGAATCACTAAATGATTTGTTTATGATCATGGTATCATACACAACACTGTCTCTTTATTTTACCACAAAAGCAGTAACACAGTATCTAATGTTCATGAGGGTTTACTTGTCTTTCCATGTACCCCACTATCCATTGGAGCTGGCCTTAAAGAATGATAGAGTGATCCACTGACTTATCAGCTGTTGAGATAATATCCTGAGAGACCAGGTATGCTACTGAATATACAATGGATTAGAATATGATAGAAAATGCAGAATGGCTCACACACTACTATTCTAAACTCCTTGTATTTCTTTTTCACAGTAGAAGTCACAAAGCCAAAGACAGCATTTCCCAGACTCTCTTGCAGCTGTGGTTCTGCAAATAGCTTCCCTCATCAAGTAGACCTATCTGTTTGAGATTAAAAAGACGAAGCAAATATCACAAGGCTGAGGCCACATGACTCTTCTGGCACACACAGTGCAAGTGCTCTTTATTCCGTGATAGTTATGTCCATGTTTCCCATGAGCATTCCCTAGTTTCGTGAGTGTGGACCTAGGCCAGTGGCAGAAGTATGGTTCTAGCTTGGCAGGGTAGAGTATTCTTCCCAGTATGTAGCATCCAAGCTTGATTCCCCAACTCCCCCAGACCTTAAATGAACTACTTTGTATCATATATCAGCATGGATCTGTTGTGTGCAACTAAATCTCTGATTAATATATGAAGAAAGATAAACATTCAAACAGAAGAGTTTAGCTTGTCTCTTTCTCTGTAAAGCTTACCTCTTCTCCTATGCACTTAGGCAAATTCTAGGTGGTCTTGCTATAATCTCTAATAGTTACTTATTTTCCTCACCATAGTATTTGACATTGTTGTTCAAGGTAGTGTTAGATCCTCCCTCCCCCTACTTTAGAATGGATATATTCTGGTAATAACTCCCTGTAATTTACCCACATTCTGATTAAGAGCACATAGGGTTTCCTTTACCAAACTGCCTTCTCCCACTCTCAGTTCAGGGATTTTAGGCATGTAACCCCCAACTGGTCAATCAACATTGGCCCTGGCAACAGTGGTTGTTTCAGGAGTACACTGTGATGCAAGGTAGGACCAATCAGAGTATGAACTTTTTGTTGGAACTATTACAAACAAGATGTTCTTGCACTGGGCTCCTTAAAGTAATAATATATTCTGTTCTTTCTTGCTATATTAGTTATCACTTGAAAAGAAACAGAATAAAACCAACAAAACACAGAATTCAGATATAGAGAATGAGAGATCAGTTCTGATGACATTATTTGACCATCATGAAAAAAAAATCAAAAAGTACAAAGAAAATGCAAACCCCACCTGAAACCTCATCATTCAGAGATAGTCTCAGTTAACATTTTTATGATATATATATATATATATGTATATATATATATAATAAAGAAAAAACACATACAGTTTATCATTAATGAGATCATCTTATGGAAAAATCTGAACAAATTTTTGGCCAATGCAATATATACTATTTTATTATAAACATTTTTCTTTTTATTCTGCAATTTAATTTTGTTCCCCTTTCCCTGTTTCTTCTCTCCTCACTTTTTAATCCTCTGTCCCACCTCCCAGCAACTGTTATAGGCCTAGTGTTTTTATTCCATACATTTTTTCTTGATCAAATACATATATGCATTAATATATGTATTTAGAATTATATTGTTATTGTTGTTTCTCGCTATTATAAAAATGGTATCATACTGTATACTTGTCTTTGCATCTAATTTTCCTCACTTAACAATACATTACAAAAATTCATCCAAGGTAACTGATACAGACTTAAGCGATTATTTTTTTAATTAACGTATTTTAATTGGAGGCTAATTACTTCACAATATTGCAGTGGTTTTTGTCATACATTGACATGCATCAGCCATGGGTGTTCATGTGTCCCCCATCCTGAACAAGCCTGAGGAATGGGATGGGGAGGAAGGTGGGAGGGGGATTAAGCCATTATTTTTATTGATTAAAATTCATATACTGTAGATGAATAAGCCACAATTCACTCAGCCATCCCTTTGTTATTTGATAGTTTGTTTCATTTTATTGTTCTTTTTTTCCCCACCCCACTACAAACTATGCTAGAAAAATTATATATAATATACTTATAATATACTGGTCTTTTCATTTTTTTTAAGCAGCAGATTCCCAGGAATGGTACTGCAGGGAAGGGATATTGCCAAACTGCCTTCCAACAGCCTACAACAGTTTCCATCTCCATCAGCAATGTGTGAGTGCCTCCTTTCCCTTGGCACATCACCAGCATGAGGTGATAATGCCCTTGAAATGTTTGCATTATATATTTAATTAGAAATATTGCTGACTAGCAGTGAGGTTAAGCATCTTTTCATATGCTTCTTGTCCATTTGGATTCTCTCTTCTCTAAAGAACTCTGAGTTGTTGGTCTTTTTATTATCAATTTGATGATGCACAGGATACAATGTATAAAATCACAAGATAATTACTCTTTTAGGAAAATCTGCAAAACATATATGTAATATATATATGATATATATGTATGAGACAAATATACCTATGACAAATAACTAGTTAATAGATCTAATATACTAAGAAGGTCTTTATGATTCCAAACTTTTACCCTCAGATGATGAAATATGGCAATGAAAACAATGAAAAAAGATGGTTGATTTGCTCAGAGATCTCCCCCCATAGCATACCTGAGAATTCAGAACCCCTAAAAAGTCCAGTGGTGAATAGCAAGTTTTGTTCATCCCAAATAGGAGAAAGTAATGGAAAGTATGAACTGAAAACGATGAAGAGGAAAGAAGAGGCTGCAGCTTTAAATAAAATGAGTCAAGGCATGTCTGTGCTGCCCAGGCTTAGAGTCAAAGGTGGGAGTGAATCAGAGCCTGATAAAGGTCACCCTTAACCACCTTTTCTATGCCTCCCATGCGGTTCACCACTTTTAACTACAGCGGTAATGTCTCATCACCCATACCATGCAGAGGCCCAGATCTTCATTCATTTGTTCTTCCAAGCAGACCTAAAAGGTAGAGTGCCTTTGTGGTCCACAGAGCTGGCAAGAAGACCAAGAGTCACAGGAGAAAACGGTTTGCAGTGAGAGCCTGGGCCACTCCTCACAGCTGCCAAGCCTTGAATTGTTCTTGAATTGTTCAAGTTGCCATAACAACGTGCTACTGTTAAGTATAAAGGTGACCCTACTGGTCCACCCTAAAGAGGGCAGCTTAGACTGGTTTTCTGCACATATGATGAGTTGTTGAAACATAATCAGAGAAGACTAAATATGGCAGAAACATAGAAACCAACCAGGTCAGCAAACAACACGTTCATGTACTTGGCAGACATCACCAATCAATCCAAAACCCTTTTATTTTGAGCCTGAACACAGCTCCACAGTTCTCCTTCATTCAGTGCTCCTTAAACATGGATGCACGTTGGAACATGAGTCTAACACAACCTGCCATCCCTGACCAACCTTTAGATGATAAAGGAGAGGTTGAGAGGGGGTAAATGAGTAGCACAAAAGGAGCAAGTATCAGAGCAAGCAGAATGCGGCTGGGAGAAAATTGGAAAAGGAAAAGAAATTAAATTTACTTGAGTGTGTTTCTGCCATGTAACTGAGGCACTGTGCTTGCTGCTTTGCACATGTCATCTTAGGACAGACCTCAGGTCCTGAAAGTGTGTGGTATCAGCTGTTCCCTTGATCAGTGTCCTATATGGACAACAGCACAGACATACAAGACACAGTGCTAAGAAGACTGCTCCTACTGTGGCAATGGGCTGAGTGATGCTAACTAGGTCATGGGTGCAGTGTGATCAAAGGCACGACCTTGCTATCATCACCCCTAGGCTCTAATCAGACATTTTCACTTTAGCATGATGACTTTGGACCTATGCCCAGAAAACGTGGCACTCTTAAAGGCAGCTGCCTTGCCTTATCAGGTGACAATCTCTGCTGTGTACTTAATATGTACAAGAAACAGTTTGCTTGGCACAGAAAAATTCCTACTCCAGGACCGCATGCTGTATCAGTAGGAAGTACTGTGCTTTCTCACCACAGCCAAGTGCTACCCTTTATCACAAAAAGAGCCAAGTAAGAAAATGAAAAACTCAGTCCTTCTCCAAAATGCACATTACCACCATCACCACTGCTGACACTGGGCAAGATTATGGCAAAAACATAGAATGACATCATCACCACTGAAGATGATGTTAAAGTTATCTAACTATTAGACACTGTACGATTTCACTGTTTCATAAAATTTAGTCAGCATTTGCCAAACTCCTCTAGGATCTCAGAGAAAAAGACCTAGGGAAATAAATTCAACAGCACATGTTCAAGAGCTATATTTTCATATGATGCAACATGAACTTTGCAGTCTGACAGACACCGGTTCAGGTCCTGACCCTGCCACTCAATTATGTGACCCTGGGCAAGCTACTTCTCTGAGCCTCAGTTCCTTCAACTGTAAAACTGAAGGTGAATAATTATGAACTAATAGAAGGGCTTCCCTGATAGCTCAGATGGTAAAGAATCCATCTGCAATGCAGGTGACCTAGGTTCGATCCCTACATTGGGAGGATCATCTGGAGAAGCAAATGGCAACCTACTCCAGTATTCTTGCCTGGAGACTCCCATGGACAGAGGAGCCTTGCGGGCTAGAGTCCATGGGGTCGCAAAGAGTCAGACACAACTGAGTGCTTAACACTTTGAATAGAAGGCAAAATACTTATCACAATCCTTAGCACACAATAAACTTTTGATATTTAATGTTATTACATATTTTAGTATCAAGCCCAATAAGTGTAATAATAATAATGATACCAGCCAGGATTCTTGGTCTTCCTCAACCAATAGACATTGATTAGAGGCCAGACAAGAAATTCAGGCAAGGCTTTATTTGGGCCCCTGCTGCACCAGGGAACAGAGACAACAAGTAACAGGTTTCCTTGTTGCTTGCTCCTGGAGTGCAGGTGAGCTGGTTCCTTATATGGGATGAGGGTAGGGGTGCATACAGGGGCGAGGTCAAAGCGGTGGTTCAGGTGTTCTGCCCACCCCTCTGTGGTGTTGTGTGCATGGAGCATGCACAGTACCCCTGCTTTAGCTCCCAACTCTTCAGAAGTGGCCTCTGTGTATTTTAGTCTTTTTGTATCTTTTGTTGAGAATCTGCCCCAATTGCGCATGCACACAGTTATCTTTAGTCCCTTATAATTTCTTTGTATTTTTTTTGCTTAAGGAGACATCTGTCCAGGTGAAAGCATTGCAGCGCCACAGCAAAGGGTTCCAGGTCCAAGCCTGTCTCAATAGACGATTACTATTTCTGCAGTCCCCACAGTCATCCTCACTACTCTTTCAACCCATTCTCACATTCTCCTAAATGAGACCACCCTTCAGAGCACCTTTGTTCATTCCCTTTCCCAGGGAAAGGCCAACCCTTCCCCATCTATCCAGAAGGTTTCATCTTCAGAGTCAAGTTAAATGCCTCCTTCTGGGAAGCTCAGTCTCACCACCTAAAAACCGTCCTTTGTCTCTGACCTTCTGAACCATGCACTCTGGCACTTCTTTCAGTCAACACTGAAAGAACATCTACACTGTACTAGGATTTTTTTCATCACACTGTCTCCTGTCATGTAGGATTACATCTGAGTCTTTGCACTGACTGGTCCCTCCATCATCTGCCATGTTTTCCTATTTCCCCCGCAATGTCACATAATTTGACCCTCCCCATTTTACAAGTGTCAGATCAAATACTGCCTCTGCAGAATACATTTCACTGTTGTCTCCAGTTGCATCCTACTCCCACCAGTTATTCTTCATCGGTTTTCTTCATTCGTTTACACAATTTTCCCTATTCCTCCCCTACTGTAAGATATAATCCATTAGAACAGGAATTTTACCTATTGTGTTCACTGCTGAACTCCCAACACATAGAAAATTACCAAGCACATAGTATACACACAATAAATATTTACTAGATGAATCAATATTTTTTTTTACTCTTCCAATAATATTAGAAGCTTCAGGGCAATACTTTCTAGAGCAGATATTCTATTCCCAATCACTTTACTCTGTCTGAGACAGCATTACTCAAGAGTTGAATAAAATAACTGGTAATATACAAACTCAGTGGGAAATAATATTAGAGTGTATATCCTTGTCACATACTCACTAGATTATAAGCTCCTTGGGGGTAAAAGTCATCTCTTTTTCATCCTGTGCCTCCTTTAGTGCCCAGCAGCACCATGAAATGCACATATATAATGAAAGCTTAGCTGTGTCAGACGGAATTAAATAGAATAGCACAAGCATCTGCAGAAATGCTCAAACACACACAAGCAGCAACAATAGAACTGCAAACTCATACCCAGTTCCTCTGCAGCACTGGCTCAGCTCTTAGAAAAGCACTCTCTATAATTAGGCATTTTGTTCTTTTTATATCAGAGGGATGAGAAAGGAGCTCCTACTTTCTGGGTGGCTGGGGAAGCAGAAAATAAACCAGTGCCTGAAACAGAAATGAAGATGCTTCAGTTCTTTGTGTTTTATCACCAGAACCAGATTAAATGCGCCAGTCTGCATTTCCTCATTTTTAAATGGACCCTCTTTCCAGTCTCAGCCTTGTCATACCTGACCAAATATATCTATTCCCACTGGAAGTCCGGGCTGATAACAAAATATTAGTCACATTTCCTGTCGAGGAAACATCATGTAGCTGCTATGGCTAATGATCCTCTTCTCATTAATTTATATATTAATGAGGAGGAAGATTGTTGTCATTCAGTCTCTCAGTCATGTCTGACTCTTTGCAAACACGTGGACTGCAGTGCAACAGGCTTCCCTGTTCTTCACTGTCTTCCAGAGTTTGCTCAAACTCATGCCTATTGAGTCAGTGATAGCATTCAACCATCTCATTCTCTGTGGGCCCCTTCTCCTCCTACATTCAGTCTCTCCCAGCATCAGAATCTTTTCCAATAAGTTGGCTCTCAACATCAGGTGTCCAAAGTATTGTAGCTTCAGCACCAGATCTTCGAGTGAATATTCAGGATTGATTTTCTTTAGGATTGACTGGTTTGATCTCCTTGCAATCCAAGGTACCACAAGAATCTTCTCTAGCATCAAAGTTCAAAAGTATCAGTTCTTCAATTCTCCTTTATGGTCCACCTCTCACATCTGTACATGACTACTGGAAACACCATGGCTTTGACTATACTGACCTTTGTCAGCAGAGTAATCTCTCTGCTTTTTAATACACTGTCTAGGTTTGTTATAGCTTTTCTTCCAAGGAGGAAATTTCTTTTAATTTCATGGCTGCAGTCACCATCCACAGTAATTCTGAAGTCCAAAAAAATAAAATCTGTCACTGTTTGCACTTTTTCCCAATCTATTTGACATGAAGTGATGGAACCAGTTTTTTGAATATTGAGTTTTAAACCAGCTTTTTGACTCTTCTCTTCCACGTTCATAATGAGGCTGTACTCAAACTCTTCCAGAGAATTTCAGAGGAAGGTAAACTCCCAAACTCATTCTATGAGGCCACCATCACTCTAATACCAAAACCAGACAAAGATGCCACAAGAAAAGAAAACTACAGGCCAGTATCACTGGTGAACATAGATGCAAAAATCCTCAACAAAATTCTAGTAAACAGAATCTAACAATATATTAAAAAGATCATACATCATGACCAAGTGTGCTTTATCCCAGGGATGCAAGGATTCTTCAATATTCACAAATCAATAAATGATACACCACATTAACAAATAGAAAGATAAAAACAAGGTGATTATCTCAAAGATGCAGAGAAAGCCTTTGATAAAATTCAATACCCATTTATGATAAAATCTCTCCAGAAAGCAGGCACAGAAAGAACATACCTCAACATAATAAAAGCCATATATGATAAACCCACAGCAAACCCATGATAAACCCAATGGCAAAAAATTGAAAGTATTTCCCCTAAAGTCAGGAATAATACAAGGGCTCCCATTCTCACCACCACTATTCAAAGTAGTTTTGGAAGTTTTAGCCACAGTACTCAGAGAAGAAAAAGAAATAAAAGGAATCCAGATTGGAAAAGAAGTAAAACTTTCACATGATCCTCTACATAGAAAACCCTAAAGACACCACCAAAAAATTACTAGAGCTAATCAATGGATATAGTAAAGTTTCAGGATATAAAATTAATACACAGAAATACCTTGCATTTCTATACACTAACAATGAGAAAACATAGAGAAATTAAGGAAACAATCCCATTCACCATTGTGACAAAAAGAATAAAATACTTAGGAATAAATCTACCTAGAAACAAAAGACTTATATATATAAAACTATAAAACACTGATTAAAGAAATCAAAGATGACACAAATAGATGGAGAAATAGACCACGTTCATGGATCCAAACAATCAATACAGTGAAAACGAGTATACTACCCAAAGCAATCTACAGATTCAACGCAATCCCTATCCAGCTACCAATGGTATTTTTCACAGAACCAGAAAAAATAATTTCACAATTTGCATGGAAATACAAAAAATCTCAAATAGCCAAAGCAATCTTGAGAAAGAACGGAACTAGAGGAATCAATCTGCCTGACTACACTACAAAGCTACAGTCATCCAGACAGTATGGTACTGGCATAAAGACAGAAATATAGATCAATGGAACAAAGTAGAAAGCCCAGAGGTAAATAAACACACCTATGGACACCTTATCTTTGAAAAAGGAGGCAAAAATATACAATGGAGAAAAGACAATCTCTTTAACAAGTGGTGTTGGGAAAACTGGTCAACCACCTGTAAAAAAATGAAACTATAACACTTCCTAACACCACACACAAAAATAAACTCAAACTGGATCAAAGATTTAAATGTAAGGCCAGAAACTATAAAACTCCTAGAGGAAAACATAGGCAAAACACTTTCTGACATAAATCACAGCAAAATCTTCTATGACCCACCTCCCAGAGTAATGGAAATAAAAACAAAAATAAACATATGGGACCTAATTAAACTTAAAAGCTTTTGAACAATGAAGGAAACTATAAGCAAAGTGAAAAGACAGCCTTAAGAATGGGAGAAATAATAGCAGGTGAAACAACTGACAAAGAATTAATCTCAGAAATATACAAACAGCTCATACAGCTCAATACCAGAAAAATAAATCACCCAATCAAAAATGGGCCAAAGAACTAAACAGACATTTCTCTAAAGACATACAGATGGCTAACAAACACATGAAAAGATGCTCAACATCACTCATTATCAGAGTAATGCAGATCAAAACCACAATGAGGTACCATCTCATGCCAGTCAGAATGGCTGCTATCCAAAAGTCTACAAACAATAAATACTAGAGAAAGTGTGGAGAAAAAGAAACCCGCTTACACTATTGGTGGGAATACAAACTAGTACAGCCACTATGGAGAACAACGTGGAGGTTTCTTAAAAAATTTGAAAACAGAACTGCCATATGGCCCAGGAATCCCACTGCTGAGCAAACACACTGAGGAAACCAGAATTGAAAGAGACACACGTGTATCCCAGTATCCATTGCAGCACTGTTTATAACAGCCAAGACATGGAAGCAACCTAGATGTCCACTGGCAGATGAACAGATAAGAAAGCTGTCGTACCTATACATGATGGAATAATACTCAGCTATTAAAAAGAATGCATTTGAATCAGTTCTAATGAGGTGGATGAAACTGGAGCTTATTAATCACAGTGAAGTAAGGCAGAAAGAAAAACACCAATACAGTATATTAACACATATATATGGAATTTAGAAAGATGGTAATGATGACCCTATATGCGAGACAGCAAAAGAGACACAGATATAAAGAACAGACTTTTGGACTCTGTGGGAGAAGGGGAGGGTGGGACAATTTGAGAGAATAGCATCAAAACATGTATATTACCATAGGTGAACTGGATGACCAGTCCAAGTTTGATGCATGAAATGGGGCATTCAAAGCCAGTGCACTGGAACAACCCAGAGGGATGGGATGAGGAGGGAGGTGGGAGGGGGTATAGGGATGGGGGACACATGCACACCCATGGCTGATTCATGTCCATGTACAGCAAAAACCCGCACAATATTGCAAAGTAATTAGCCTCCAATTAAAATAAATTAATTAATTTAAGAAAAACAAGAAACAGACTTGTGGTTGCCAAGGGGGAGAGGGGGTGGGGGAGGGAATGACTGAGAGTTTGGGATTAGCAGATGCAAACTGTTATATGGAAAATGGATAAACAACAAGGTCTTACTGTACAGCACTATATTCAATATCCTGTGATAAACCATAATGGAAAAAAATGTAAAAAGAATGTATGTATGTATAACTGAATCACTGTGCTGTACAAGAGAAATTAACACACTATAAATCAATGATACTTCAATAAAATATTTTTTTAAAAAAAGAGGCTCTTTAGTACCTCTTCACTTTCTGCTATTACAGTGCTATCATCTGCATATCTGAGGTTGTTGATATTTCTTCCAGAAGTCTTGATTCCAGCTTGTGAGTCATCCAGCCAAGCATTTCGCATGATGTGCTCTGCATATAAGGTAAATAAGTAGGGTAACAATACACAGCCTTGGTGTACTCCTTTCCCAATTTTGAAACAGTCCATTGTTCCGTGTCCAGTTCTAACCATTGCTTCTTGTCCTGCAGACAGATTTCTCAGGAGACAGGTAAGGTGGTCTGGTATTCCCATCTCTAAGAATTTTTCAGTTTGTTGTAATCCACACAGTCAAGGCTTTTTAGCATATTCAATGAAGCAGAAGTAGATGATTCCCTGGAAATCTGTTGCTTTTTTCTACCATCCAGTGGATGCTGGCATTTTGATCTCTGGTTCCTCTGCCTTTTCTGAAACCAGCTTGAACATCTGGAAGTTCTTGGTTCATGTATTGTTGAAGCCTAGCTTGGAGAATTTTGAGCATTACTTTGCCAGCATGTGAAATGAGTGCAATTGTACAGTAGTTTGAGCATTCTTTGGCATTGCCTTTCTTTGAGACTGGAATGAAAACTGACCTCTTCCAGTTCTGTGGCCACTGCTGAGTTTTCCAAATTTGCTGACATATTGAGTGCAGCACTTTCACAGTATCATCTTTTAGGATGGGAAATAGCTCAGCTAGAATTCTATCACCTCCACTAGCTTTGTTTGCAGCAATGCTTCCTAAGGCCCACTTGACATCACATTCCAGGATGTCTGGCTCTAGGTGAGTGACCACACCATCGTGGTAATTATCTTAATGACCTACTTTGTACAGTTCTCATGTGTATTCTTGTCACCTCTTCTTAATCTCTTCTGAGGAGGAAAGTAGTGGCTACCATTTATTGAATGCATATTATGTGGTTGATTAAATGGTAAGTGAGTTACACATGCCATGCTCTGTAGTCGTTATAAAAACCCCATGCCTAGAGATGGTCCTAAGATGGTGGAGGAATAGGATAGGGAGACTACTTTCTCCCCCACAAATTCATTGAAAGAACATCTGAACGCAGAGCAAATTCCACAAAACAACTTGTGAATGCTGGCAGAGGACATCAGGCACCCAGAAAGGCACTGTCTTCAAAAGGAGATGGAGAAGTCTTGAGGCTACTGTAAGAATAAGACTGAAAACCAGAGGCAGGAGGCTTAAGTCCAAATCCTGAGAACACCAGAGAACTCCTGAATCCAAGGAACATTAATCGATAGGAGCTCATCAAACGCCTCCATACCTACACTGAAATCAAGCACCACCCAAGGGCCAACAAGTTCCAGAACAAGACATACCATACATATTCTCCAGAAACACAGGATCATAGCCCTGAGCTTCAATACACAGGCTGCCCAAAGTCACACCAAACCCACTGACATCTCAAAACTCATGACTGGACACTTCATTGCACTCCAGAAAGAAGAAATCCAGCTCCCCTCACCAGAACAATGACAAAAGCTTCCCTAACCAAGAAACACTGACAAGCCACTCATCCAACCCCACCCACACCAAGGAACCTCCACAATAAACAGGAACCACCAACTGCCAGAATACAGAAAGACCACCCCAAACACAGCAATATAAACAAGGTGAAAAGGCAGAGAAATACCCAGCAGGTAAAGGAACAGGATAAATGCCCACCAAACCAAACAAAAGAGGAAGAGATAGGGAATCTACCTGATAAAGAATTCTAAATAATGATACTGAAAATGATCCAAAATCTTGAAAACAAAATGGAGTTACAGATAAATAGCCTGGAGACAAGGATTGAGAAGATGCAAGAAAGGTTTAACAGGGACCTAGAAGAAATTTTAAAAAAAAGTCAATATATAATGAATAATGCAATCAGTTCAGTTTAGTTCAATTGCGCAGTCGTGTCTGACTCTGCGACCCCATGAACTGCAGCACGCCAGGCCTCCCTGTCCATCACCAACTCCCGGAGTCCACCCAAACCCATGTCCATCGAGTCAGTGATGCCATCCAACCATCTCATCCTCTGTCGTCCCCTTCTCCTCCTGCCCCCAATCCTTCCCAGCATCAGGGTCTTTTCCAATGAGTCAACTCTTCACATGAGATGGCCAAAGTATTGGAGTTTCAGCTTCAACATCAGTCCTTCCAATGAACACCATGCAATAAATGAGATCAAAAACACTCTGGAGGGAACCAATAGTAGCAAAACCCTATGCCTAGCTATTATTGTTGTTGGTGGTGTCTCCCTTTTTAAGAAAACTAAACCTGGGAATGGTGAAATCTAAATATGGCATGTTGTTGGTCCATAGTATTGTATCAATTATGACATTGATATGTCATGATATCATTGATGTAAGTACCAAATTTCTTAGTATCGATCATGTCCTTTTGAATCTGAGATAATATCATCGGGGGAAGCTGGGTGAAGAGTGAAAAAGAATTCTGAACTATTCTTACAGCCTCTTATGGCTATAAAATTGTTTCAAAATAAAAATACTTTTTTTAAATAAAGAATAATCCTGGGACACAAGGTGATTATACAGCTTGCCCAGGTCACAAAGTTGTATATGAAGAGATCAGTTTGAACCCATGTTCTTCTGGTTCTAAAGCCCAGGTCTTAAGGGTTGTAGTCCATGTTCCTGTCTTTACCAGTTTTCCTTTTAGATAATATGAGCCCTTTAGTACCATGTTGTTCTCCTTACACTGGTTACTGGGAAGCTCAGGGTTAAGTGGTGCCAAACTGCAGCAAAATTGGAATGCCTATTTCATTTCTCTTAGGTCTACTTCCTTCCAGCATTTATCCAACTTGGTCTTTCACAGACTCATTTTTTCACTTTTTTTGTCTTTTAGCAAACTAGTTAAATCTTTTTGGAAAAGATTCCAGGATATAAATAAAGTTAAGAATCTTTCTCCTCAAGTTTCAAGAATATTCTAACCCTTGATTTTCTGAAACTAGAGACTACTTGGAACCACTCAGCCAGCATCTCTGAGTCCAGATCCTAAAACAGGGAGGCACTCGAAGCAAGAAATGAGATACAAAACAATGGCTTCAGGTTGCAAAGGTGAGGGGCCTTTCTTATCTTCATTTTATTTTCTGAAAATTAAATACTTGGCAGGGTTTTCCTTGAGCTAATTACCATCCCTTCTTAACATTTTAAGTAAGTGCTCATTTAGAGTAGTGAATGATTGCTGTGAGATTAGAGTATAGGGAAAATCTTTCTGTTGGGAATAATCCACTTATGCGGCTGTTTGTTTGAAGCAGAGATAAACAGAGATTTTTTTTTTCTTCTTGACATGCCAGGCGTAAGAGAGAACAGGGTGATTAATGAAACTCTGCTTTTTGCCAATAAATTTCTGACTTCAGATACAAGCTCATAGTTGTTGAGTTTTCTGGGGATTTTTTTCTCTTTTTTTCTTTCTTTCCTTTTAACCCAAAGGAAAAAGAAAATGGCACCACTCAGATTCTAGAGCCCATTTAAATCTGTTACACTATGGACTATTTTTGGTTCTTAAAATGGTTTAGGTAATTTTTCATTGGCTCTACTGGGAATGCCACTTTGTGCTCTGTTATTTATAATCTGCAGAAATTAATTATGCTGCTAATTAACAGCTTGCAAACAAATTATTGCTCAAGGAGTTATTTATTCAGTTACGAAAGCACAACTTCAGGGTTCTATGAAGATTCTTTCTGACAGCTCTTTTACATCTTGCTTTTGTTTCTGAATTTTTCTGCTTCTAAGGTTCAGCGAAGGTCTGCTTGCAAGGGATGACAATTAGTCAGGATCTGGGTAGCCAGGAACTGGGTCAGCTGCTCTACTTGGAGGGAGGGAAGGCGGGAGGGTTGCAGAACCTGCTTAGTATGCACTCTGGAACTGATAGACATTCCTTATGTGAGTGGTGGCTCTTGCAACAACCACTACAAGGCTTCACATGCCCATTTTTGCACCAAGACTCTTAGGAGAGCCCTGGAGGGCAGTGCTGACATCATACAAGGAGGAAAGCAGGAATAAAAACACATGCTATGTATTTATCATTGGTAACACTACCATTCTCTATGCCCATGCTCATGGCAGATAGCAAAAATGGATCACAGACCTACTTCAACCTCTGAAAATTTTTCAGCATAGTCTTCCAGGTAGGCATTGCCAACTGTTGATATCCTGGTAGGAGCGAAAACGTTTTCCAAATTGAGTAGTTTGATATTTCCAACTCATATAAACAACTCTCCATGGCTAACCATGCTGTGGGATTGGACAGTGGAATGGAAGAAACTGTGGACAAGAAACATCTTTCTTCCTTGGCAAGACCTCAGAGGGGCACTCAGGAAACAATCTGAATCTAACTAACCCCACCTGCCCAAGGAGACATCTAAGAACTGCCCCCATGCAAAGTCACAAAGCACCAGCTCTGTATGAAGGGCCATGTTGGACAGTTCCTACAGGAGCAAGGAGTTCATCACAGAAAGAAAACAGAACACTGGCAGGGTCTGGTGTACCTGCTTCTGATTCTTTGTATTCCATTCAGTGGCTGTGAGATCCTTAGTGAGTCTTTCCCTCTCTGGTCCTTAGATGTTCATCTGCCAAATGAAGATGGTGCACAGGGTTTCTGAGATTCTTCTAGCTCTAGATGTCTAATGTTCCAATGCTGCTTTGAGTATCAGATACACATGAAGATTCCCATGGTCATGTCTATTCCAATTGGAAAAATGAAGATGCCAAAGCAACTCACTAAACCATTCCTGCACTCAGATAAGAGGAGCAGAGACGGATTTCAGCATCACACTGAAGAATGCTAAAGAAAATATGAGAAAAACAAGTGTGAAAGTCACCATGTCAGCATTTGATAGTTGGCACACTCCAAGCAAAATTTACCCCTAAGTTCAAAGGAATCAAAACCACCTTGGGGTGCTGGAGACATTCAGATCCCCAAGCTCCTTTCAGTACTTCAACACCCCTAGAAGCCCATCTTCCTCTGTCTTAACTCAACAGCCCATCTCTCACATATTTCAGAGCTCAAGGCCTAGTCCATTTTTAGCAAATGCAATCACTTTCTTTAAGCCCCTCTTTTTTTTTATTATGTAATTTTATTTTTATTTATTTTTTTTTACATTATTGTGTTGGTTGTGCCATACATTGACATGAATCCACCATGGGTATACATGTGTTCCCCTTCCAGAACCCCCCTCCCACCTCCCTCCTGATTCCATCCCTCTGGGTCATCCCAGTGCACCAGCCCTGAGCATCTTGTATCATGCATCAAGCCTGGGCTGGCAATTCATTTCACATATGATAATGTATATGTTTCAATGACATTCTCCCATATCATCCCACCCTTGCCTCTTCCCATAGAGTCCAAAAGACTGTTCTATACATCTGCGTCTCTTTTGCTTTCTCACATACAGGGTTATTATCTTTCTAAATTCCATATATATGCGTTACTATACTGTATTGTTGTTTTTCCTTCTGGCTTACTTCACTCTGGATAATAGGCTCCAGTTTCATCCACCTCAGTAGAACTGATTCAAATGTATTCTTTTTAATGGCTGAGTAATATTCCATTGTGTATATGTACCACAGCTTTCTTATCCATTCGTCAGTTGATGGGCATCTAGGTTGCTTCCATGTCCTGGCTATTGGGAACAATGCGGCGATGAACATTGGGGTACACGTGGCTCTTTCAATTCTGGTTTCCTCGGTGTGTATGCCCAGCAGTGGGACTGCTGGGTCATATGGCAGGTCTGTTTGCAGTTTTTTAAGGAATCTCCACACTGTTCTCCATAGTGGCTGCACTAGTTTGCATTCCTACCAACAGTGTAAGAGGGTTCCCTTTTCTCCACATCCTCTCCAGCATTTATTGCTTGTAGACTTTTGGATGGCAGCCATTCTGGCTGGTGTAAAGTGGTACCTCATTGTGGTTTTCATTTGCATTTCTCTGATAATGAGTGATGTTGAGCATATTTTTGTGTGTTTGTTAGCCATTTGTACGTCTTCTTTGGAGAAATGTTTAGTTCTTTGGCCCACTTTTTGATTGGGTCATTTATTTTTCTGGAATTGAGCTTCAGGAGTTGCTTGTATATTTTTGAGATTAATTGTTTGTCCATTGCTTTGTTTGCTATTATTTTCTCCTATTGTGAAGGCTGCCTTTTCACCTTGCTTTTAGTTTCCTTTGTTATGCAGAAGCTTTTAATTTTAATTAGGTCCCATTTGCTTATTTTTGCTTTTATTTCCAATACTCTAGGAGGTGGGTCATAGAGGATCCTGCTTTGGTTTATGTCGGAGAGTGTTTTGCCTATGTTTTCCTCTAGGAGTTTTATAGTTTCTGGTCTTACATTTAGATCTTTGATCCATTTTGAGTTTATTTTTGTGTATGGTGTTAGAAAGTATTCTAGTTTCATTCTTTTACAAGTGGGTGACCAGTTTTCCCAGCACCACTTGTTAAAGAGATATGTCTTTTCTCCATTGTATATTCTTGCCTCCTTTGTCAAAGATAAGGTGTCCATAGGTGCGTGGATTTATTAAGCCCCTCTTTTTAAGGCTAAGAAATAAGAACCTACATTTATCTCATCAGAGAAGTCAAGTCACAAGCCCAAGTTCTACAGCCCAGAAGTGGCAAAGCTAGGCATTGACCTCATGACTTATGATCATTGATCCTGTACTGTCTCCACACCACTGGGTTCTCTGTCATGTCTTTACTTAGTGATCAACTTCAGGAAACCGAGAAGCCAATCTCAGGCCAATCCAATGAGGCACCCATGAAGCTCTCTTTCTCAGAAACCCCTCCAAGCAGTAAAAACTTTGTCTGAAGACTTTCTAGCCTTTGGGGGAGGCTAAATGCAGCAAAGGACAGAACATGGGCTGAATTTGAATTCTGACTAGCCCTAACCTGATTAACTTTCTGACATTAGACAAGTTCCTGAGAATGCTTTGAGCTTCAATCTTTTCACCTGAAAAAGGGACACAATAAACTCTTACCATGCCCAGAGACATGTAGAAAGATGTTCATCATAGACTGGTTTACCATTGTAAATATAGGAAAGAACTGACGATAATCCATCACTAGGAAAATAAACAAAGAGACTGATGTTTAATCATAAAATGGAATATTTTACACAATCAAAATGAGTGAATTAGACACGCCTGTATTAAGGTGAACAAATTTCAAAAACTAAGAGTAAAGCAAAACACAAATGGATGGGAAGTATGTTATACAAAATATAGTGTATATTCCATATTTTTATGTTTGTGTGCCTATGTACTAAGGAATAAAAATATACTTGAGAGTGACACTCAACAACCTCAGAATATTGTTTCCTCTGCAGAGGGAAGAAGGGAAGGCCTGTGAGTAGAAACTTCTGTTACTAATATGAGTACTACATGATTGCCTTTAGGTCCAGTTCTTGTTTCTAAAAAATTTCAGCAATTTGGGGCTTTCCACACTGAATCCTATTATAGGTATACTACGGAGGTTCAATATTTAAGGGAACCTTGAATAATCCCTGTTTTCACAAAGAATCCTTTTGTTAAGTAGTCAATGCCTAATTCTGACTATAAACTAGAGTAGGCTTTGAAGCTGCTTTCTAAAAGATGCTCATTCATTTAACAAAGATTAGTCAGGTCATCTCTCCACCAGTCACTGTGCTAGGTTGCGAGGTAGGCATATACAGAATTAAGCAAAATAAACATAAGCAGCACGGGAGAAAACTAAAGATGTAAACAAACTAAATTCTGTGTAAGAAATGAACAGTGCTAAATTCTGTGTAAGAAATGAACAGTGTGTTACGATAAGAAATACTGAAGAAATGGCAGAGTGTTTCAGTTATCTATGAGGTGTAAAAACCAATCGAAAATTCAGTGCCTTAAAATAACAACTTACCATTTCTCACAATTCTGTTGACTGATTAGAAGGTTCTTCTGCTTCCCATGGTATTGGCTGGGGTGCAGAGCTGCCTGAAAGGTCCAAAATGGCCTCATTCCCGTGGCTATAGGGGTGCTGGCTGGGAGCCTAACTGGTGAGTGGGGCCCGAGTTCTCACAAGCCTTTCCACAAACCTTCTAGAACTTCATCCACATGGTGGCTAGCTTTTAAGCAGTGTTCTGAGTAGAAAGGACAAAAACTTCAGATATCTTAAGACCTAGCCCCCAAATTACACAGGGTCACTTCTGCTCCATTCTGTTGGTCAAAACAAGTCATGAGATTATTCCAGATTCAAAAGTAGAGAAATCTGACTCTATTTCCAAAAAAAAAAACCTGATTTTCTTTTTAGAAAATTTTTAAAATATGACTGTTGGCGGTCAGGGCCAAAGCAAAGCTTGTGCTGCTTTCAGGCACCTCTGAAAAGCATGAGGGCCCCCCTGGCAGCCCCCAGTCCATCACCATCACTCCCAGGGACTCCACGCAGGACCTGGGAGACGCGGGAACACAAGGCGCATGCCCGCCATGTACGCAAAGAGGACAACAGCGAGGAGGAGGCCCTGGGTCCCACAAGGCAAGAGGTGCGCCTCCCTGACTGTCTACACCCATGGAGAGCTACTCACCAGAAGCACCTCCGCAGTGGGGACCCCAGGGGCTCACTGGGCACAGCAGACGATGCCACCGCTCGGCCTCGGGGACCTGAATGGACTGCCCGGAGCTCTCCAGGAGCATCATCCAGGGCCTTTGCCGAGCGCAGCGCTACACCAGGAAGTCCCTACCGCTATTCGCGCTACACCAGGAAGTCCCTACCACTATTCCCGCCCAGCCGAAGAGAGGGCCTCTCGCGAGACATCCTCTCGCGAGACATCCTCTCGCGAGACACCCTCTCGCGAGACAGCAAGGGGCCCGCAGGAGAGCTTGTCCTGCACAGAAGCCCAGGACCCTACTGCGCTGTGAGGTAGTCCGTGAGACAGGCTCTGACCTGAGGCTGCACCCCAACCTTCCACACACTACAGGCCACCTACAGGCAGGGAGGGGAGGTGAGGGTCTCGCAGAGGGAATCAGAAGAGCAGCTGCATTTGCCATAATCTTCCATCCTTGTCTGGTGTGGCTTAGGCCTGGGCCTAACAGAGAATAACATCACTACATCCATCTACCTCTATTTCTTAATTTTTTTTTTAAATTTTTTATTTTTTAAAATTATAGTTGTTCTGCAATGTCCTGTTAGTTTCAGTTGTTCAGCAAAGTATTTCAGTTATACATATAGATGTATTTTTTATATTTTTTATTTTAATTTATTTTTTTAATTGAAGGATAATTGCTTTACAGAATTTTGTTTTCTGTCAAACCTCAACATAAATCAGCCATAGGTATACATCTATCACCTCTCTTGTGAAACTCCCTCCCATCTCCCTCCCCATCTCACCCCTTGAGGTTGATATGGAGACCCTGTTTGAGTTTCCTGAGCCATTCAGCAAATTCCTCCGTCCACCCTCCGTTGCCCCCCCCCCCCCCCCCCCACCCCCCGCCCATTCTGGAATGAAGATTCCACAAGTGGTTTGTTGTGGCATTAAGTGAGATTAAAACAAATACCCAAAAACGAGAAACCAAAGATGAACCCCAGACAAATGGCAGTTACAAAATCAGGCAAATAATATTTAAATTAATGGAATATACACGTATACGTATGCACCCTCTAAGCAAAATCAAAACGCTCAAACTAAAATAAAGCACAATAGATTGATCGGCAAACAAAGGAAATCAAAAATTTTATCTACCAGTTAAGAACAAAAGTAACTGAAACACAAACTGTAAAACAAAACTAAATCAAGGTGCCAAGTGGGGAATAAAGCAATGAAAACAAAACTAACAAATATGTTGAGAGGAAAGAAAGAATAGATATGCAAAGTTTTATAGAGGTAGATTAAAAAGGTTTATATACATTAAAGAGTAACTACAAGGGGAAAAGAACAGTAGGAAAAGCCAACAAAGGAATAAATGTAGAAAAAATATAATAGGTTTTAAAAGATTAAAAAGAAAAAAAAAAAGAAAAACTCAGCAGATCTGCAAAAGCCCAACATAGAGGCAGAGGTTTATAACAACAATAAAAAGTGCGACTGAATATATGCATGTACATATACACCCGTGAGCAAAATCAAAGCAATCCAACTTAAATAAAGTACAATAGTTTGGCCCAACGAACAAAGAAAACCAAAAATTGTATATACCAGTTAAGAACAAAACTAACTAAAGCACAAACTGGAAAACAAAACTAAAGCGAAGTGCCAAGTGGGGAATAAAGTAATAAAAGCAGCACTAACAAATATGTTGAGAGGAAAGGAAAGAAAGAGTAGATATGCAAAGTTAAATAGAGGTAGATAAAGAAGATTTATATACATTAATGATTAACTGCAAGGGGAAAAGCAAACAAAGGAATAAATGTAGAAAAATAATAGGTTTAAAAAATTTTTAAAAAGAGAAAAGATAGAAAAAGGGAAAAAGAAAGAAAAAAAAAAGGAAAACGCCACAGAACTGCAAAAGCCCAATGTAAAGGCAGAGGTTTATAACATCAATAAAAAATGTTACTGAGAAAAAAAAAACAAAAACCTCAAAAGCTTAATTAAATTTCATAGTGCCAATAAAATCAACATCTACAATGCGGGGGGAGAAGAAAGTAAAAAAAAAAAAAAATCCAGAAGAATCTACAGAACAAGTCAAAACATAAGAACAGTAAATACTTTTCTTGAGTCACTGCTGTCAGAGGCCTTTCCATGTCTGGAAGTCACACTCCACCTCACCTCCCTAGGATGTCCTCCAACACTGTGCTGGTCTCTGGACCTGCTGTGGGGGCAGCTCAGATTCTAATCTGTTCCTACTCCTGTGTGTTCTTGCCTCCAATGTCCATAGCTACCAGAACTAGTGTGTTTTCTTTTGTGGGAGCTCTCAATGTCCTCTTGTATATTCCATAGACACAGAGTCTGCCTCGTTGGTTGTGTGGGTTTAATCTGCAGTTTGCACAACTAGTGAGAAGGTTTTGAGTCTTCTTCCTTAGCCACACTGCCCCTGGGTGTCAACTGTGGTTTTATTTCCACCTCTGCATGTGGGTCGTCCACTGGGATTTGCTCCTGAAGCTGCCCTGGAGGACTTGGGTCTACCCCAGTGAAAGCCAGGTGTGAAGGTGGTGCTGCTGCTTGGGTCGCAGGGGTTCTGGTGGCACCAGGTACTCAGGGGAGCTGGTGTCTAGGGCAGCAGGAAATACAGTGCTCTAGAAAGGTATGGCAACCAGTATTGACCAATACACTCAAGTATTCTTGCCTGGAGAACCGTCCTGACAGAGAAGCCTGGCAGGCCACAGTCCACAGGGTTGCAAAGAGTCAGACATGACCGAAGTGACCCTGCACACAGACGCAAGACTTTTTTTGCCTGTAGCAGCTCTGCCCCAGTGAGGGTTGAGCATGGAGGGGGTGCAGCTGCTTGGCTTGCAGGGACCCTGGCAGCACCAAGTGTGCAGGGACACAGACTGCCTCTGCCACAGGAGTTATGGCCATATCAGAGTCTTCAAGCTTCTTGTAGCTGGCGATCAGAAAGCCTCTTCAGCCAGTCTTTCTCCATAGCTCCACCCATTCAGGCACTTAGAGGTCTCCCTTGCCTGGGGTCCTTCTCCGTTGTTCAGCACACCAGGCATTTAAAGAGGCACCCTAGGTGGGGTCCTATCTATAGTTTGGGGCATCAGTCACTTAAAGAAGCATCTTAGGTGGAGTCCTACTCTGTAGTTCAGTTTGTCAGGCATTTGATAGGCCAGCCTCTCTGTTGTTCACTTGGCACATGGGAAGAGAGAGGCTATGGTGATGGAGCAACCCCCTATGCATGACTCAGCAGTATAGCCTTGCTTCCATGATTGCCTGGCTTTCCTCCACAGGCTTTTTCCACCACAATTTCCTCCCTCACATCCCCTTTATCTCTCCACAGTTAACAATAACCCATGCCCTGGGATTGCTCCATAATCCCTAAACTCCAGCTCCCAGCTGCTGCAGCTTCTTGGGGACCTGCGTCCCTGTCCAGGGTATGTATGGCTGCGGCAAGGACTGTCTGATTCTCATTCTATTTAGGCTGCCACAGATCAGCTGTTTCATTCTCAGTCTTAAGTGTTTCTCCTCTGACTCAGACAGTTGCCCTGATGTGGGGATCTGACCCCTGCTTCAGTTCCCCCACCTGCCGAGGGCACATCCAATCCTATTAACACCCTTGTTTTTCCCACTAGTTCCTTCATCCTACCGAGTTTTATGAGGTTCTATATATTGTTTTTGCTGGTCAGATACTCCTGTATGCTCTCAGCTGGTGTTCTGAATGCACTTCTGTGGCTGAAGTGTGTGTATTACTGATATATCCATGGAGAGAGATGTACTCCACATCCACCTCCTCTTCCACCATCTTGTTGCCATTGTTTTCTATTTTTCTTAGGTTATTTCCCCTTATCAAAGTGAAAGTGTTAGTGGCTGAGTCCTGTGGGTCTCTTTGCATTCCAAGGGACCATAGCCCACCATGCTCCCTTGTCCATGGAATCCAGGCAAGAATGCTGGAGTAGGTAACTATTCCCTTCTCCAGGGGACCTTCCAACCCAGGGATGAAACCCAGGTCTCCTGCATTGGAGGCAGAGTCTTTACCATCTGAGCCACGTGGGTAGCCCTATATTTTATTTTTTTTTCAGGTTCTTTCCCTTTATAGGTTGCTAAAAAATATTGAGTAGAGTTCCCTTTGCTATACAGTAGGTCCTCGCTGGTTGTCTTTTTTTTGTATGTAAGAGCATGTATATGTTAATCCCAAACTCTTAATTTATCCCTGACCCTCTGGCTCTACTTCTTGATGAGAGGATTGGTGAACAATTGACCACCTTGTTCAGTCCACCAAGCAGAAACAGGAACTGACTACAGTTGAGGAACTGCTGTGTACCATGTTTTTTTCACAAACATTCACTGAACTCATCAAGCAAAGTCTCTAAGAAGTCTCATGGTAAAGAACATGATTTCACTTACTGTTTTTTTTTTAAATTTTCTTTACTTTATTGTGTTGGTTTTGCCATACAATGACATGAAACCGCCATGGGTTTACATATGCTCCCCCTCCAGAACCCCCCTCCCTCCCCCCTCCCAATTCCCTCCCCCTGGGACATCTCGGTGCACCAGCCCCGAGCATCAACCCTGGGCTGGCGATTGATTTCACATATGATAATTAACATGTTTCAATGCCATTCTCCCATATCATCCCACCCTTGCCCTCTTCCACAGAGTCCAC
>ML663568.1:2938840-3018705 GCA_007570785.1 Antilocapra americana | reverse complement strand
AAAAAATGTATTTTTTATTTATTTATGTCTGTACACATTTTTCATTTATATTAACCCAAGTATCTTTCAAGGTAAGTTGACCAAATTCCTAGAACTAGCATCTTTGCATTCAGTTTGGGAAATAAGTGTTCTAAAAATGAAGTCAATTTTTATAGATTTGAGTTACCTATTGCAGAGTCCAAATGATATGTATCTCATGTTCTTTGGAGAAAAAGTTCTTCCGTGTAAATCAGAAAAATTAATAAACACTCTGACACAGCCTGCATGACACAGCCCAGGCCTGAGATTGGGGGTGGGGAGGTGGGGGTTCTGTCCAGAAGAGAGTGGAGGAGAGGGATCTGGGTTCTGTCACCTGCTCAGGCCTCCCCAGACCTTCAGCAGTTTCCTAATTCCTCCGGTCTAGGAATGACAAACTCTGGAATTTAAATTTGCGTCTAGAATAAAAATCTACAAGTAAAATGCCATCAACCTATGTAATACTACAACCACCTGGATAATTATTAGAGATGAACTGCTGTGAATTACATGAAAGACCAAAAAACCCCTCTTGAACACAATCCAGCATCCAGCAGACAAGCTGTGATGTTCAGCAGCCTTGGCGATTGTGTTACAATTGAATTACAAGGAGAAAACAGCTCTGTGCTGATTTCATAATTATCATGATCTACTATTATGATCCATCACCAACAGAGCAGTTGGTGAAGCTGCAATAAATCACCATTATTTATATTGCAACAAATCACGAGGAAGTATCATTGAGAATCATAATTCACATTCACTTTAGATCATAATTACCCACATATGACTGTCTAGGTATGTCATGAAGGAAGCATGGGAAAAAAAATCATTAACCACACTGTCTTGGAGACTTGGCTTCCCTTTTTAAGATGTGCAAGGAAGGAGAAGACAAATCTTGCTATTTGTTCCCCCACAATTATCTGTCCTGGCCCTTCTCAGATCACACCAAAAGTGGACTAAGTTGTAGGGTCTACCTTTAGGGTGAACACTAGCCAAATTTACAAACTTCTGGCTTGACACATGTCCTAGGACATGCTTTAGGCAAGACTAAGATTCCAGACAGAAACTGGATTTAGATAAGCCATGCCAATTTTTTTTTTTTTTGCCATGTACCAAGATTTTAGGATCAGTAAGAGTACTATGCTCTTCCTACTGGGACCTGAGGCAAAGAAAAAAACAGTGCTACTGATCCTGTCTTTCTTTAAAATTATGATATTTTTGCTCATCATGGATTGTTTATATTCATTTTAATTTTTTAAACTCTTCTGTGAAAACATTATTTATCTCAATGACTGGGTTTTCTGGCTTTCTCTTAAATTCTGCACCCTAGAAGAATGCCTCAGCTCCTCATTCTAATCCCACTCTGTAATTTTCTCAATTACCCTATGGAGTAGACACAATTATTTCCATTTTAGGAATGAAAAACTAAGGCTCAGTAACTTGGTCAAGTTATATTCTGGATGGGTTTGAAAGCTCACTGATGGGGAGAATAAGTTATGTACTTCCTTTATCTTCTTCTCTCGTCCTACACGATATCATTGAATAAGGAAGCGAGTTAGATTAGGTTCTAGTTCAAAGGCAGAGACCTTCAGTAACAACTTACCATAACAGAAAGGAGAGTGGACTTCTTGTTAGGGAACCACTGAATGAAACCTGCCTGCCTTGACCAGTCACAATAACAACCACTTGCATGAGTTGTCACACAAGAGGAGGTCCCAATAAGGAATCCTGGTGCTGCTGCCAAAAACTAACCAGGAGAATCCGGGAGGGGCTGAATGCAGAGAGGAGATGCCAGTCAGCCTCCCAGAAACCTTCGCTCTTGAATCCATCTTGGCTGAGAGATGCATGTGCTGCCAGGAAAGACCTTGAGTCAGACCAGAGCACAAGCAAGCTGACTGGCCAAAGGCAACCAGAAAGCTCAAAACCTAAGATTGCAAGCCATGTGGCAGGGCAGCTCTCCTGGGTTTTCTTACCCTGCTGATCTTCACCCCAGCACCCCTTTTCAATAGTCTTTGCTTTCCTCAGTATCTGTGTCTTCTCAGACAATTCCTTTGCAAGTGTTAGACAAGCGCCCCTCTCCGGGGTCCCCCTTCCAGATACATTCTGTGCAACCCACATTCTTATTCTTCTGAGAGTAAGGACTCTTAACAAAGAGCCTACAGTAGTCAGCAGGGTTTACAGGGTCCACAAACTCCCTCAAAAGCATATGAAATTTGTGTTTGTATACATGTGTGCTCTGGACAGAGGTCAGATTCTGAAAAGAATTTGATCCCCCCAAAATTCAGAACCACTGCCTTATGACAGCTGAGGTAACTTTTAGTGTAAAGTCTTACAGTCAGTGATCCAGACACAACAAAGAGGCTCCATCAAAGTAGCATGCAGGTATTGGTACCAAAGATCCAACAGAAGGTCTTACATCACACTGTCCCTCTCCAGAAGTTTGAAGTGTGTTAGTCGCTCAGTTGTATCCGACTGTTTACTACCCCATGGACTGTAGCCCACCAGGCTCCACTGTCCACGGAATTCTCCAGGCAAGAATACTGGAGTGGGTAGCCCTTCCTGACCCAGGGATCGAACCGAGGTCTCCTGCATTGCAGGTGGATTCTTTACCATATGAGCCACTAGGGAAGTCTCTAAAAATGATGAGACCACAGTAACTAAAATCTTTATTGGGTAAGATAAGTGCTGTAAGTGAAATAACTCATTTAGTCTTCACAGGGATCAACAAAGGGAGGATGCAATTCACTCCCTCTTCCTCATCAGCGAAAGGGAATTGAGACCACTTTGGGGGAAAATATGAGGGAAAAGAGTCCACTCCTATAGGAACCTCATTTGGAAATAAAGAAACAGTAAGGTGATTGCCCTCTCTTCCTTATTCCTTTCTATCGCCACCCCTAAGCATCCACATCAGTAGAAAAGAACTGCCAAAACCATGGGTCAAACATAAGGAGGCTGGTACCAAGTTAGATGCACACTTTAACCCCTCTGCTCCACCCTGGACCTAAGTATTGGATTCTCCAAAACACTTTATGCAAAACCCAAACTGAACAAACATTTTGGCCAACCCAATATTTTCCTGGTTTATGAAGCAAAGGAGCCAGCAAATACCCTTGATTAGGACAAAAATAACTTGTAAAAGTAGAAAGGAGCAGTACCCTATGGGGCCTTCCCAGACAGACCCCTCCCCCATATCCTCCACTTTAGCTCCTCTCTGAAGCACCTAGATAATAGTATATGATGCTTGTTTCCCAGTTTTTTTTTTTTAGATGCTAAAACCACCACCAAATGGAAGAAATGTACTACTTGAACATCGGGAACAGTAGCCCCCAGACCTAAGGAGGAATGATGTTAACCCCTGTGACATCACCTGGTTATCTCACCATAAACCAATCAGAATTGTGCATGAGCTGATCACATATCCTGGACCATCCTTCCTTGACTTTGCCTTTAAAAATGCTTTGCTACCTGGATGGGAGAGAAGTCTGGGAGAGAAGGGATACCTGTATATGTATGGCTGAGTTCCTTTGCTGTTCACCTGAAACTATCTCAACATTGTTAATTGGCTATACCCCAATATAAGATAAAAAGTTTTTTTAAAAGAAATGCTTTGCTGACACCCTTCCCAGAGTAACAAACCCCCATTCTCCTCATATTGTTGTCTTACAATAAAGCTGCACTTTCCTGGATACAACCTGGCATCAGTAATTGGCTTTACTGCTCATGGGGAAGTGGACCCAAGTAATTGGGCAACAAACGTTTCCTTGACACAAACTCAAGTGTGCTTTCCCCATGAATATAAGGGCTGTTTGTGCATGTATGTGTGTGTCTGCACCTGCTCCCTTCTTGGATAGGAGCATCCTCCAGCCCCTGGAAATTCACTCTCACTGTAGCTCATCTTTTCTAGTATCTGAATCCGCCCAGAGTAATCATTCTCACTACCTTGCAGATAATGCCAAGACTTTACCAGCCCATTCAGAAGTAGCATCTCAGTCCCCCATCTCTCTTATATATAGCAAGACTCCCAGCTAACACCAGGCATTGCACAGTCACAAGTGAATCCAGTTCATGTTCCTGACCATTGATCCACCATCAATTTTTTCCAAGCCCCAGGCATGTGATTATCTGCAAAGCTGACTTACAAGATAAAATCCCCAGGCCTCTCCCCTCCCCCTCCTCCTCCAACAAGCAGACATTGATTTTACACAGAATGTGCGTGGCTTTGATGGTGTTATTGCAATCAACATGAAAAATACCACTGCAGTGCTTATCCGGATGTCTCAGTTGTTTTGCCTCATAGCACAAGTGATTGTTTAAAGAGGCTTGACACTGTTGGAGTCTTTTGTTTTATGGATTTTGCAAAGCATTGCTCTTTGTCTCCTGGGCTGGCAGAAGAGAAAGCTCTTTTTTCAAGGCAATGGACAGTGCTTTTAGAAAATAGGATCCAAGGTGGAGCTGATTCTATAATTCCTTTAAGCACCTGCATTTAGGCAGCTATGGTTCCACAGGAGAGACTGCACCTAACTTGTCCATGCTTGTAACTTGCTTCCTCTGGCCAAATTGAGACAGGAGATAGCTGGACCCCCAGGGCAAACAGCTGGACTTCATACTCTGTGGACAGATACTCCAATAAGAATATAGCAGGACAATCAAGGGAGGAGGTGAGGCCCTCCCCAGATGTGTGCCCAGTGCACACATATTCTTCATTCTCAAGTCAGACTTCCCCAGCTACACATGGGCAGAAAAGCTCCTTGGAGGTTTAAAAAGGAGGGTGCACCACCCCATAGTAAATGATGTTAACTACCCATAGGCTTCTTCGGTAGAATCCATCTCGGTTAAAAGATGCATCTGCACACATGGGAGGATCCTGAGATAAACCAAATACACACTTAGAACCAGGCGAAGCAAGATGGTTGCCCAAAGGACCCCAGGAATAAATGCCCCATAAAAGGGTCTCAAACCACCATGAGGGCACAAATCTCTCTCTGAGCCCACCCATGTGTCTATCCACATGTACTGTACTTTCTTCCTAATGAATGCTTTACTTGCTTCACTACTTTCCATATCTATGTGGAAATTTATTTCTACACAGCTGACAGGCTAGGGCCTTGTCACTGGCCACTGGTTCCTGGTGGTCTAGAGGCTAGGATTCTGCTCTTTTACCTCCTCGGCCCAATCTCAATCTCTGACTGGGAACCAAAAGCTCTGCTTCAAGTTGCTGCAGGCCGAGGCCACGCATGTTCACCCCTGATCCTTATCACCATCTGTTTTCCATGATATTTTACATTCTTATTCTAGGCTGATCCTCAGTAACTAAATGGGTTTGCTCCCTCTCTTTTACTTCCCTTCGTCTCTCTTTCTCCCACATCATTGCTGGGTGATTATCCGACTCATCTGATCTCAAAAAAGAGTCAAGAAAGAAACGTGGAACACATACCATACCCCTCCCACACAAGCCAAAGATCCAGACACCCACCCCCAATCTCCTCTCTCCTGTAACAACACAGTCATTTGTACCCAGTGCACACACCTCTCCCATCAGAATGAGAGGGAGGCCCTCCAAAAGGTTGGAACTCTTCAACATGTTTGCCCTATCTACCTGTGGTATATTATCCAATTCAGTGCTGAGTTTTGATTATGTTGTAAATCAAAGTGTGGATAAAGATTCAGTTGGATAAATATGAGACTGGGTATGTGAAAGTGACCAATAAATTCTCAAGCAGGTTAACTAAACCTGGGCATTACTGACATTTTGGACCAGATAACTGTTTGTTTGAGGGGAATGTCCTATGCTTTGTAAGATGTTCAGGAGCATCGAAAGTCTGAAGATATTGCCAAATAGCCCATGAATGGCAAAATCACCCCAGTTGAGAACCACCATCCTAGCGCCTCACAGGATTACAAGACCAATCTTAACACAAGTTCATGAAGAGGTGATAACCTAGGGCAAAGTGAACTGTTGAATTTAAATATAGGCTCACTTACTCATCATACCTTTTCCTACCTCTAGTCTCCTTGGCACCCTCTACCAAACTGACACAATGCTATCATGTCGGAATCACTGACCTGTCTCCTGAGGGTCAACATGAAGCTGTACATTTCTATTGGCCCATCAGATCTCCTGGCTCTAAATTTAACTGTTGAATTTGTTAGATAATGCTTATACCCAAGTTAGGATTCTCTCCTTATTAAAGTATATAGAACAAAACTGGGCAGTGCTTGATGACACCCTTAAAGAAAGGGATCTAAGCTCAGAGTTAGGGCAAGTGGATTTGGGGTCCAGGTCATCTGGGAGCCACTGAGCAACTCCCCTGCCTTCTTTGGCTGCCTTGTTTGACTTTCTTTCAGTAGAAGTGCAGAAAAAGAAGAGCTTGGACCCAATTAAGGATCTTCAAACTGTTGTGTGTATATCTAAACTTTAATAAAGGTATTATTGCAGGAACTCCCTTGAGAGAAAATGTGAGATGAGGAGTGCTAGGCTGCTGCTCAAATGCTGAGTCAATAAGGTCAATTTTTTTCCTATCTATTCTTCATACTGGACTTCCAGGTTAAATTTCCTTCCCGAGAGAATGTTTCAGCATCTGTGTGTGTGTGTGTGTCTTTAAAGGAAATAATTCAACAGCACTTGTTAAGTCACAGTAAGAAAGACTTCAGTTGAAGGGTGGGGAGGCTATCTCAGTAGTTATAACCACAGGTATGGGATTTTGCAAGGAGCAGAGAGATTACACTCAACTCTGAATATAGCATGAGCAAGAGGAAATTTATGGGCAAGTACATGGGGTCAGTGGATAAAAAATTATTGAGAGAAAATAACAGAGGTAAATGGGGGTTCCATCTACATCCAGCTAACACACCTTTTGCTGAAAACTGGCCAGGGTGGTCAGATATTACCTGGAGGCAGGTGGTAGAGAGTGAGGAGTCTGGTCAAGTATCAAAGGTGATCAGATATTGAGAATGGGGGATTCTGGTTAAACTGCATTATCAGCATTCTTGCTAAAACTGGATTTTACCAAAAAAAAAAAAAAAATGCAAAGATAGGCCTGGGAGAAAATTCAGTAGCCTGTTTGATTGGTCAAGCGATCTTTATCAGTGTGTATGAGTGTTGTTGGAGCTTCCCAGGTGGTGCTAGTAGTAAAGAACCCACCAGCTAATGCAGGAGACATAAGAGACTTGGGTTCAATCCCTGGATCTGGAGTATCCCTTGGAAGAGGGCATAGCAACCCACTCCAGTATTCTTGCCTGGAGAATCCCATGAACACAGGAGCCTGGCAGGCTGCATTCCATGGGGCCCCAAAGAGTGGGACAGGACTGAATGACTAATGCTTTCACTACTATTTTCACACAATAAGGCTAAAAATGTTTTCTTTTTTTTCATGTATTTCTTTGTATTTTATGTATTATTTGTGTGAAAAGAATTATAAACTTATTATAGTATAATACTGTATAGACAAATGTGTCAGTTGGGTACCTGGGCTAATTTTATCAGACTTAATAAATTGGACTTAACAACACACTCCTGGAACAGAACTTGCTAGTATCTAGCAGACTTACTGTACATTGAGAAGAGCCTGAATTTAAAGGATATATGAGATGATAGCAAAGGAAAGGAGTAGAGGGAAGTTGGGGTTTAATCATCTCTTCTCTCCTCAACCATCCCGTTCTCTGGCCCAACCCCTTGCCTCTGTGCTCAGGGCTTGAGTCCAACCCAGATCTACCAGTGCAGGCAACCACTTCAGCCTCTCCCAGCCCCTCTGAGCCTCTGCAGGGGACTGACTGGAGCCCTCTGACTTATTTCTGAAGCCTGAACCTTTGACAGCAGGCCAGCCTGGCAGCCCAGCTCTGCAAAGTTTGCCCTGAGACCCACAGTCCTCCTATTTTATTAATACTGCACAGAATGAGAAGAACCAGCCTGAGTGGCAGCTACAAAGACACTCGTCTCCTAGAATGTGATATTTGATCACAGGAGGATTTTGCGGTGGGATAGTTTATAATCCTAAATTTAAATCCTTCCTGAATTTCAGACGTTCCAGTATCAAAAATCCTTTTAGGATTTTTCTAAGTGTGTAATCTGTTTAGAAATTAAAAAAAAAAAAAAAAAAAACCTCTCTGGCCCATTCTTTCTCCAAAAATAGGCTTGCTACATTTTTAACTTCCTTTAAAAGAAAGAAATAAATGCCTTTTTAAAAAAATTAAATTTCTTGTTTATTTCACTTCAGGGGCAACTGTTTCTAAGACATCCAATGAAATATTCTTACTAAAATAAAGTGAGATTTTTTTTTTCCAGTGACTGCAAATGAACCCAGAAGAAACATTTATTTTAAAAGGGATTAAGGAGGGAGAGAAAGGAGAAGCTGTGTTAAGGGAAAGAACTAGAAATATACAAGAAAGGAGAAAAAAAAACCTGTTTTCCCTTTTTGCCCTACCGAAAGCAACCTTAGGAGAAAACAGGCGAGTGTGCCTGTTATAATTTAAATGAAGGGTGGAGATTAAGTATTCCCTTGAGAGCAGGAGAAGGTGAATGATTGGGAGGGAGGAGGAAGTGGGGAGGGCAGAGAAGGAAGCCGAAAGGAGGAAGAATCAAAGGCCACTTAAGGTACATGGCCTGTTCTCTGAACAAGCCTTACTCTCTGGGTAGACCTGAGACCTTTCTGAGGGTTGAATAAAGGTTGAAGCTAGGAAAGAGTCCCTAAAGACAGTCCACAGGTAGAGATTGCCCCAGAATGGCTGAACCTCCTGGACAAATTTTTCCGTGTGATTTTCATTCCATTTTCATCATCTGTTATAACATAAAATTTCATCAACTGTAAATGTCAGTTCTTCCCTTTATTATTTGCTAATGTCATAAAAATCTGAATTGTTTGCTTTGTTAAAGGGCTTGCTGGGCATTGACTTTTCCTTATTTGTACTTTACTACCCCAAATGTGTGGGGTTTATTTATTTTTTTAAGAAAAAAATAACATCCCTTTTGAAATGGGATTTAAATAACAGAGCAAGGTTTGCCATTATCATAAATGTATAAAGTGCCTTGTGAGTAATAAAATGGATCATGGATTCAGGATAATTCAAACTGAAATGTTATGTTCAGTATCAAGATTAGATTACGTTAATGCAGTTCATTTTAAATGGTTTAAAGGCCATCAGATGCGTGTGAAAAAGAATCTGTATCATAACTTAGAATAAATAGACTGAGACATTTGTTTATAATGTCAGTGCTAAACAAATCTATTACTACATTTCTGCATGTAGCGTTATATTACCACTGCTATTAAACAAACAGAGCATGAAGATAAATTATAGCTTTAATTATAAACATTACCTTTGCGTATTTATTAATTTAAAATGGAACAATGTTCAATAACCTTAGGTTATTTATATCAGCTAACATTTTAATTAACTTTGTTGTATTTATGCGTCTTGGTAATTGTTGCTACCAGGCACATGGAGCTCCTTGAATAATGGAAGCAATCTAACCTATTCCTGTGCATATTACCCATTAATGGGATGGTAAAGTTGTAACTCCTGCCGGAGTCAGACACTGCTGCACAGGCTTCCTGGGTAAGAGCCTAAGGCTCCAAAATTTGCCTTTCTCCTTGGAAACCACCACTGAGGAGCACCTGGAATTCCTGGGCAGACTGCGGAGAAAGGTGGCAGAGGAGCCAGGAATTATCTTGTGAAGCAAATAGTCAGCATCTTTCAACAAGATTGAGCTATAGAATCAGCATAGTTGAGCATATGGCCAGAGGCCATGGCCCTGCCTCAATTGGGCTCCACTCAAATATACCCAGCACACATAGGAACCTTGGTTGTAACATTCAGACAGGCAATAACACAATTCTTGATTTTTCATTGATCAATTTAGTTTTCTTTTCTTGAAATCTCAGTTCCAAGAGGTTGGTGGGAGATCCTTCCTCGGTCTTTATTGAACCTGTACTAAAATTCAGAACACAGAACAAAAAGGAGGACAACTCTAGATCCCCTCCCACTGTACTTTTCTAACAATAATCTTTGTCTGCTTTTCCATTGCTCTCTAGGAGTCTCATTGCTACCCATTTTCATGCCTGGAGAGGTCTGTGAAGGCTTTCCCATGCCTCAGAACTTTTCCACTCTAGCTAGACCATGCACTCATACTCTCTAGGCCAGGCCATCTCTTGAGGGAACTGGCCCAGAATAGTGGTTGAATCAAGCTATAGCGACAGGGCTCTTCTGTCCAAAGCCAGGGGAATCTCCACTCCCTCTTTCCTGTGTAGTTCTCTATTCCTTGCAAAACATTCCTTCCTTTTGTCCTTTTAGACTTTGGGGAAACACCTGGAGTAACAGGTAAATTTGGCCTTGGAGTACAGAATGAAGCAGGGCAAAGGCTAATAGAGTTTTGCCAAGAGAACCCACTGGTCATAGCAAACACCCTCTTCCAACAACACAAGAGAAGACTCTATACATGGACATCACCAGATGGTCAACACCAAAATCAGATTGATTATATTCTTTGCAGCCAGAGATGGAGAAGCTCTATACAGTCAGCAAAAACAAGACCGGGAGCTGACTGTGTTCAGATTATGAACTCCTTATTGCCAAATTCAGACTGAAATTGAAGAAAGTAGGGAAAAATCACTGGACCAATCAGATATGGCCTAAATCAAATCCCTTATGATTATACAGTGGAAGTGACAAATAGATGTAAGGGACTAGGTCTGATAGACAGTGCCTGATAAACTATGGACAGAGGTTCATGACATTGTACAGGAGACAGGGATTAAGACCATCTCCAAGAAAAAGAAATGCAAAAAAGCAAAATGGCTGTCTGAGGTGGTCTTACAAATATCTGTGAAAAGAAGAGAAGCAAAAAGCAAAGAAGCAAAGGAAAGGTATTCCCATCTGAATTCAGAATTCCAAAGAATAGCAAGGAGAGATAAGAAAGCCTTCCTCAGCAATCAATGCAAAAAAATAGAGGGAAACAACAGAATGGGAAAGACTAGAGATCTCTTCAAGAAAATTAGAGATACCAAGGGAACATTTCATGAAAAGATGGGCCCTATAAAGGACAGAAATTGTAGGGAACTAACAGAAGCAGAAGATATTAAGAAGAGATGGCAAGAATACACAGAAGAACTGTACAAAAAGATCTTCATGAACCAGATAATCACGATGGTGTGATCACTCCCCTAGAGCCAGACATCCTGGAATGGGAAGTCAAGTGGGCCTTAGAAAGCATCACTACAAACAAAGCTAGTGGAGGTGATGGAATTCCAGTTGAGCTATTTCGAATCCTGAAAGATGATGCTGTGAAAGTGCTGCACTCAATATGCCAGCAAATTTGGAAAACTCAGCAATGGCCACAGGACTGGAAAAGGTCAGTTTTCATTCCAATCCCAAAGAAAGGCAATGCCAAAGAATGCTCAAACCGCTGCACAATTGCACTCATCTCACACGCTAGTAAAGGAATGCTCAAAATTCTCCAAGCCAGGCTTCAGCAATACATGAACTGTGAACTTCCAGATGTTCAATCTGGTTTTAGAAAAGGCAGAGGAACCAGAGATCAAATTGCCAACATCCACTGGATTTTTGGAAAAGCAAGAGAGCTCTAGAGAAACATCTATTTTGGCTTTATTGACTATGCCAAAGCTTTTGACTGTGTGGATCACAATAAACTGTGGAAAATTCTGAAAGAGATGGGAATACCAGACCATCTGACCTGTCTCTTGAGAAACCTGTATGCAGGTCAGGAAGCAACAGTTAGAACTGGACATGGAACAACAGACTGGTTCCAAATAGGAAAAGGGGTACATCAAGGCTGTATATTGTCAACCTGCTTATTTAACTTATATGCAGAAGTACATCATGAGAAACACTGGGCTGGAAGAAGCACAAGCTGGAATCAAGATTTCTGGGAGAAATATCAATAACCTCAGATATGCACATGACACCACCCTTATGGCAGATAGTGAAGAGGAACTAAAAAGCCTCTTGGTGAAAGTGAAAGAGGAGAGTGAAGAAGTTGGCTTAAGGCTCAACATTAAGAAAACTAAGATTATGGCATCTGGTCCCATCACTTCATAGGAAATAGATGGGGAAACAGTGGAAAAAGTGTCAGACTTTATTTCTGGGGGCTCCAAAATCACTGCAGATGGTGATTGCAGCCATGAAATCAAAAGATGCCTACTCCCTGGAAGGAAAGTTATGGCCAACCTGGATAGCATATTGAAAAGCAGAGACATTACTTTGCTAACAAAGGTCCGTCTAGTCAAGGCTATGGTTTTTCCAGTAATCATGTATGGATGTGAGAGTTGGACAGTGAAAAAGGCTGAGTGCCAAAGAATTGATGCTTTTGAACTGTGGTGTTGGAGAAGACTCTTGAGAGTCCCTTGGACTACAAGGAAATCCAACCAGTCCATCTTAAAGGCGATCAGTTGTGGGTGTTCATTGGAAGGACTGATGTTGAAGCTGAAACTCCAATACTCTGGCCACCTCATGTGAAGAGTTGACTCATTGGAAAAGACCCTGATGCTGGGAAGGATTGGGGGCAGGAGGAGAAGGGGACAACAGAGGATGGGATGGTTGGATGGCCTGGGTTGGTGATGGACAGGGAGGCCTGGCATGCTGCAATTCATGGGTTTGCGAAGAGTCGGACACGACAGATGACTGAACTGAACTGAATCTATTAAACCTATAGACCTGCATGCTAAGTCAATCAGTCCTGTCTGACTCTTTGCAACACCCCTATGGACTGTAGCTCACCAGGTTTCCCTGTGCCTGTGATTCTCCAGGCAAGAATATTGGAGTGGGTTGCCATACCCTCTTCCAGAGGATTCAAAACAGAAAAATGGATTTCCCTGTTGCTGAGGGCAGACAGATCTTAATTTTCATATGCTACCTCAAACTTCAAGAAATTAGGGTGAAAAAGAAAATAGGAATACTCGGGAATGCGGAACAGGGCTTTCTCTAAATCATTGTCCCACATTTGTGTATCCATCACATCCTTTATTCTCCAGTCCCAGTAATCACCACTCTATCTGAAGAGCCTCTGGATAGGGAGTATGCTGAGGGGAGGAATTCTTTGTCACTAGGCTATTAATATTTCTCTGGGATTCCCTGATGGCTCAGCAGGTGAAGAATCCACTTACAAATGCAAGGAGACACAGGAAACGAAGGTTTGATCCCTGGGTTCGGAAGATCCCCTGGAGGAGGGCACAGTGACCCACTCCAGTATTCTTGCCTGGGGAAATCCCACGGACAGAGGAGCCTGATGGGCTACAGTCCATAGAGTCACAAAGAGTTGTACCCACCTGAAGTGACTGAGAAGCTTAATATCTCTAGAACTGAGCATGCAGCCAAGCACAAAGAAACTACATAATATATATTTGTTGAAAAAACTAAAACACAAAAAGTAATGATCTCCACAACAGGTATCAGCTAACTCTTGGTGTAACACGACCTGAAAAACAGCACAGTCTCCACCTTGAGCAAGCAAGAGGGTCAGTCCAGTAGGTCAACTTATCTTGTCAACCTGTAAGTGTTCTCACTCTAGACCTGGTATTACAGTGATCTCTGCAGCCAAAATGTTCATGCTTTGTCTTCCATGACAAGAGTATGAGGTGATCAAAATGGGAAATGTTTTAAGGGACATACACAAAAACATTATCTAAACAAACCCTTCTTGTATCCTTATTCTTTTTGTTTTGTTTTCCTCCATTCTTGAAAACCTGTAGCCAGATGGTGAGAATATGCACATGCACACTCTGCAGTTTTCATCTCCATCCTCTCACTCTCCCCATAGACCCATTTACCATCACCTCCATCTTGAAGACAGGAGATCTGGATTCCATTTTAAATCTTCTACTCACCAGTTAGGTAAGCCTTAAACATCTCCAGATCCCTAAGACCCTGCTTATTCCTCTGTGGAATAGGATCGATAATTTCATCCTTACTTTATAAGATTGCTCACTGCATCCAATAATACAATAAATATAAAGACATTTGAGCAGAAATAATATCTCATCTGGTGAAAGACATTATTTTACTAAAAATTTCTTTGGGAGGATTCCTAAATAGAAAGCACTTTTAGCAACAAGGTCATGGAGAAGCTCAAAAGTGCTGCATCACATTATCAGTGGTAGCAAGGAGCTGGATCTCCCTGAATATCCATAATTCGATGTGGAGGTGGGTAAAACGTGGTATATGACAGTGAAATACTATGCAGTAGTCAAAAATAATGAACTCTGGTGACAGAGCAGAATCACAGCATTGAGTAAACCAAGTTAGAAGTAGAGAAGGTTTATCAAACAATATCACAATTCAAATTCAAAGCAAACACATGGAAGATAATGCAGTGTTTTTCAAGGCTACATTCTCCATACATGTATAAATATATATAAAATGGATCAGAAGGAGTGTGTACATTTAAGATATTAGCAAGGACATCTATAGGGAAAATAGGTATGGGACTGGAAATGAAAAGTGATGCAGAACACAATCAGAAATGAAATAAAAATGGTTCAAAAGGCTCAGATGATAGTATGCTGTGAACTGAGGACTAAGAATGACTAAATCTCTGCACTTGATATATAAATACTAATTTTTTCCCAGGAGATAAAAAATTGCTTGTATTAATTTGCCAGGGATGTTATAACGAGCTACCACAAACTGGGTAGCTTACAGAACAGAGATTTGTTATCTGACAGCTCTGGAGGCTAGCAGTGTGAAGCAGGGTGTAGGCAGGGTGAGTACCCTCTGAGGTTTGAGGGAAGGATTCATTTCAGGCTTGTTTCCTTGGCTTGTAGGTCGCTATCTGAATGTTCACACGGTTCACATTTCTTCCAGGTAAACCTGTCTGTCTCCAGATTTCCCCCTTTTAATAAGGACATTGATCATATTGGTGAAGAGTTCATCCAGTGAAGACTTTATTACCAAATAAGTTCACATTCTGAGGTATCAAGGATTAGGATTTCAACTTACAAATTTGGCAGGGGAACAATTCAACCTCTAACAGAGACATATCTCAAAGACAACTTAGACAAGCATGAATATGATGAGCTAAAAATTATTTTGGATGTCTCAAAATATGGTCCCGGAGATGATAAAACATTGAAGTTGAAAATTAAGGAGTTAAGTATTTCTTTAATTATGAAATATGTATAAATATGTGTGTTATGTAATTCATGATTTTTAATAAGTATGTCTAAACTAATCAAAGGAACATAATAAAATACTTGACTGTTTCTAAATATCTCCAAAAGTTTATAAACTAAGTTAGCTATAAAACTTTAAAATCTTCTCATTAGGAAGTTAAAGGATCATCCCAAAGTCAGCTCTCTTTGTAAGAGAATATATATCTGTAGGCTTAGCTAGAAAAATGTATATTTACTCAACTCTGGCTTGCCTGGCCAGGTATCTTCTCTATGAGGGGCCCCCTCATTATGCATTAAGAATTAATCACTCTGTTTTCTGGATAACAATTTGTTTATTTATTCTCTTGTTGTATGCTAGAGTCATTTAAAACCACACACTTGTCTTCTGTATTAAATTATGACTTTCTTAGGGGAAAAGACTGTGTCTCATTCACCTTTGCAGCATAACACCTTACCCATTTTTCCTAGATGCATAATAAATATTGTGGAATTGAATTCAGCCTTTACTTTAAGAGTTTCTTTTCTGTAATTAACTATGTAATACATGTTTCTTATAGAAAATTTTAGCAATGTAGATTTTTAGATTGTCAGAAAGAATGCTTTCTAACAAAATAGAGGCCATGTAGTATATTTGTCCCTCTCAACAGTATATCTTATATAATAAATAGTTTTCTTCATTGCTACATTTAATGGCTGTACCATGTTCTACTAAGTGGATGTTGTAATTTGTTTAACCAAGTACTTCAATATTAATTAAGTATTTGTTTTCAACCTAGTACTTCAACATTAAGTAAGTATTTATTTTCAAGTTTTCAGCATTGGAAATGCAAGTAGAAACAGGTAGAAACTTATATAAGACTTTAACAATGGCCAAGTATAACTAAAATAAATAATAATATAAAAGGCTTGAATAGCATAAGTATAAGAAAGATCAGATCTTGAGGGTAAACATTAAAATGTCCTTCCCAACAACAGAAAAATCTTCTTTTCTCTAAAGCATCATACAAAGAATAGCTTATGAAAAGTGAACACTATTTCACAGAAAAAAGAATAGTACTTTCCGAAAGATATAAAGAAAACAGATAACATTTTCAGATTTTTTTCAATAAAATAAGAAATTAACAATAAAAAGGAAGAACAAGTCCTCCTCTCTGAAATTAAAAAAACAATCCATTTAACATTCTCGGGTAAAAGTTGAAATATAAACCAAAATGGCATAAGTCTAAAAATATTAAATTGTAGAATGTGCTACCTGTCAGACTCTCTGGGGTACTAATAAAGTGATAATCAGAAAAAAAAAATCATAACCTTAAATATTTATGCCAATAAAAATAAAGCCATTAAAACAAATTTCCATCTCAAAATAGTAAAAAAAATAAATAAATAAAGTGAAAGGAAGCAGAATAGAAATAATAAAGATAAAAGCATAGTTAATGAGATAAAATCCAGAAAACAGGTAAGACGTAACTCAAGGATGATTTCCTTTTTAAAAAATCAACAGATACACAAACCACTCAATAATTTAATCATGATGAAAAGGCTGGTGGGAAGAGGTGGGTTGGGGAGAATACAAATACATATACATAAAGTACGTGTTAACTTTGAAATACCTGGCAGAAGCTCCAGGTGAAGATGTCTACAAGTGGTGGACGTGTGTGTCTGAAGCTCAGGAAAGAACTGCAGGCTGGAAATAGGAACCTGACAGCCCATAAAGGTGAGCGAGTGAGACAGACTATTGTCTGTCTATCTCCTGTTCACTCAGGTCCATTCTTTGCCCTTTCCTGCCAGTTGTAGTACGTTTCCTGAGCGTGGTTGACTACTAGCTTCTGCCTGGCTTCACCCAGTGGGAGACTCTGGAGGAGACAGGAGGGCAGAGATGGGAAAAGTCAGGGTATTGCTTCTCTGTCTCTCTTTTTAGTCACTTCTCCCACAGTGGTTGCCCCTTCCTCTGGGGCCCAGCTCTGGGTTAGGTAGCCTCTGCTGTGGCTCCAGCTTCCCCGGGCAGCCCTGGCTCTGGGACACAGATCCTACCACCTGCTCCCATTATACCTCCAAGCCTAGGAGTGCCGGAGGCTTCCCTTTGTTGTTACTCTCCAGGTTGTCTCAACTTCCTGCATTCAGCTTTGCCCTTCTCCCCACCCTTTTCCTGGTTTCCTTGGTGGCTCAGAGAGTAAAGAATCCACCTACAATGCATGAGACCCAGGTTCGATGCCTGGGTTGGAAAGATCCTCTAGAAAAGGGAATGGCCACCCACTCCGCCATTCTTGCCTGGAGAATTCTGTGGACAGAGGAGCCTGGTGGACTACAGTCCAAGGGGTAGAAAAGAATCAGACATGACTGAGGGACTAACCCTCTCACTTTCCACCGTTTTAAACCAGTTGCCCTTATTAATTTGTCCTCTGTTAGACTACCTGGCGTTGGTTCTATTTTCTGAGTAAGACTTAAGTGTCAGTTTCCCGCTGCTGAGCAAGAAGGGAAGAATTAATAATCCCAACTGGGAAGTCCCAACATTCAAGGGTCAGACAGAAGAAAAGGAGCCATCAATGAGGCAGAAAGAAAAATAGGAAACTCCATTCAGCGGTCCTTGTGATTCTCTCTCTTTCCCTCGTAACAAAGTTGTATTTGGAGACTTCTCCTGTGGTCTAGTGGCTAAGACTCCATGTTCCCAATGCAGGGGGCCTGGGTTCGATCCTGGCCCGGGAGCTACATTCTACAAGCTGCAACTGAAGACCCCTGATGTCACGGCAAAGATGGAAGATCCTGCAAGCTGCAACTAAGACTTGGTGCAGCCAAGTACATTTTAAAAAATTAAAAAACCAAGATATTTTCATTAGCATCCCCAAGAAACAAAATGTTAAGCACCAAAGGAGAAATGGCAGGAAAATACTGGGGTCCTGCCTCTCAAACTCCCTCCATACATCCAGGACACTCACCGTCTCTTGGAAAAAGGACCCTCAGCCAGACATAATATTTTCCTCAGCGGCTGAATTGACCGTGTTTATAATCTTAATAAGACACCGTTAAGTCAGCCCTACTACCTTAGCTATTATTTAATTGCCTGTGGTTTATATCTTGCATATTCAGTGGTTATGCAATTGAAAATGTAACCATTGAGGCACTTAAGAAAGAAGACAAATATTAACACACACCGCATGAGAAACTCAGATTAAAGAAAGTGATTTTGCATTTCATCAGAACGTCCCCTGCCCCGCCTCCCCAAACTACTGGATAAAGCTTGGGTACACATGCTGAGGGCAAATTCTCTTCTACCTAAGCTTAACTGCATTTTTTTCTCCATCGAAAGATCTGCATAGCAGGGCTTATAAAATCATCTAACTAAATGTGCCTCATTAACCTGTATTTATCTGTGTTGAGTACCTGGTGATCCCTGATGTTTCCGAAATTGATTGTCTTCCTCCAGGTGAGTCTGCAAGAAACCTGGGCCGAGGAATCTTTAATGGATCTGTTGACATTTCCAAAGATCTTAAATGCCAATCCCTCTTCCCTGACCACTAATTCCCATCCATTTTACTTGTTCCTGTGGGAGTTACAAATCGCTTTATCTTTGCCTTCAAGCAGAAGCTATGGCCTAACAGGGAACTTTGACCTCCTCACAGCTGCCCAGAACTCCTGCAGCCCATCAGAGGGGTCTGGTGACAGATGACACTGCAGTCAGGAAGTGAGCAAAAATTAATTGTGCTTTCAGGAACTGTGCAATGTAGTCCCTGCAGGATGAGAAGCAGGACTATGAAAGACAGAGCCCATCGGACATCCAGGTTTCCCTGGTTGCTCAGTTGTAAAGAATCCCCCTGCCAATGCAGGAGACACAAGTTCGATCCCTGGGTCCAGAAGATCCCCCTGGAGTAGGAAACGGCACTCCACTCCAGTAGTCTTGCCTGGGAAATCCCATAGACAGAGGAGCCTGGCAGGCTACAGTCCATGGGGTCACAAGAGTCAGACACAATTCAGCAGCTAAATGACAACAACATGGGACATCCGCTGGATGTATTCACAGCTGCCCAAGCTTCCTTGACAGTGGCCCCAGCTGACCTGGTGGTGGGTGTTCCATGAAGGCAGGAACCCACTTGCTTCAGTGCTCCCAAGCCTTTGCCCATAGCAAGTGCTCAAAAACTATTCATTGAATGGCTGAAGGAATGAATCTCAAGTGAACTTAATGTCACTTATTTAGAATGGCAGATACAGATACCAACTTTCAACTCTGAAGAGGCTTAAAAATCATTTAGGTTTCTGCCTTCTTTTGGAGGCAAATATGGTATCATAACCAGCCTTTGGAATTAGACAACCACTCCACATGTAAAAATTTTGTCTCTGAATGAGTGACTAAATTGCCCCAAGACTCAATTTCCTCATCTGTAAAATGGGATAATAGGTACATTACAGGGTTGTTGTCAGAATTAGATGACATAACACATGTTATTTATTAAGAAGAATGATCAGTTCTCAATAAATATTAGCTCTCATGACTTAGATCAGGGAATTTGTTTAAAGTTTATATATATATATATATATATATATATATATATATATATATATATATATATATAATTTTTTTGAAAAATGGGAATTTTTTTTCCAGACAAACTATTGATAGAAACCTCACTAATATGAAGCAGATTGGACCTTGGTAGATTCTGGTGCAGGTGGGGACTCATAGATTTCTAGTCAGTTTTTTTTCTTGTCTCGGGAGGTGGCCCCAGAGTCCTTCCCAGTAAAACCTAAGTTTCTGGAGAAAATCAAACTGTATTTACCTGGATCACTTTACTCATTCCATAGTCAAGGACACTGACCCTCAGAGAAGGGAAGTGACTGATCAAGAACACACAGCAAGTCTCTGACTCAAGGTTCCTGGATTCTCCTCTCTGCTTTTCCACTGCCCTTAGTAGAAATAATTTAGTCTTCTCCTTCTAGAAATATCTCTTTTTGGTGTTAGACCAGCTCCTTGAGGTTTCTCCCTGATTAGGAGTCCTAATCATATTTGTCTGCCTGCCATGTCCCCTCATGTTATTATTTCAGTGTATTATACCAAATAACTTACTGAGATAGATAAAAACAAGGTAATACTTTGCATCTGGCATTGAGGACACATCCAGTTTCACTGTGGCCACTTGTTCTTTTCTGTACTTTGTCATTTTGAAAATAAGCCAGAAATTTAAGAACTCCTTAGCAGACCTCAGAGGAATGGTGACTTACAGAATGCTTCCCTCTGAGATCACAAATAAACCAGGATGCCTGATACCATTACTTCTACTAAACATTGGAATGAGGTTCCTGGATACTATGATAAGGCAAGAAAATAAAAAGACAGAAATTTAAAATAAAGAAATAAAATAATCACTATTTATAGGTGACTTTGTTTCTTATAAGAATTTTTTTTTAATTTACAAAACATTAGACTAAATTAGTGAGTCTAGCAAAGTCTCTGGTCATAAAATTAATACACAAAATTCAACTCATTGTTAGCTACCAGCAACAAAGAAGAAGAAAATAAAGTTTTAAAAACTGACTGAAAACATCAAAGCATTAAGAATAAATCTAATGAAAGATACGTAAGACCTCCATGATAACAACTGCATGACACTGAGAAATATTAAAAATAATCTAAAAACAATAACATAATGAGCATTTTGATGTTGTATGCCAAACACCCTGGTAGACTGAGCATACAAGTTGTTTATGCTCTTGAGCTTGCAGTCTGCTGGGATAATCAATAACCATAACCATGCAAATTAAATGTTATATTGCAAACATGGGAAAGGCTACAGAGGAAGGTACATGGTGTTTCTGAGAGCTTTAGAGTTCAGCCCCAATCAAAAAACTAGGGAAGAGTTCTCAAGCAGAGCACTGAAGAAGAAAATCAGTTAAATAAATGAAGAGAAAAGAACATTCCAAACAAAAGCAATAGCATGTGCAAAGAGCAAATATGAACTGTAGTTGAAGCAACCATTCTTGGTATGGGGGCTACAGTATCTCAGATGGTAAAGAATCTGCCTGTACTGCAGGAGATCCAGGTTTGATTCCTGAGTCAAAAAGATCCCCTAGAGAAGAGAATGGCAACCCACTCCAGAATTCTTGCCTGGTGAATTCCATGGACAGAGGAGTCTCACGGGCTACAGTCCCCAGGGTCACAAGGATTCAGATAAGACTAAGCAACTAACACTTTCACTTTCACACTTTCTTGGTATTGATGGTTATTTAGGTCATGTGGTAGACTGTCTGCCAAAGGGGCCCCAAAGACTCCCTTTCCTTGGGTAGTACCCTATTATATGGACTCTGGGCTACTCCCTGAGACTTGCTTTGGCCAATGGAAAGATAGCAAACATTGATGGGATGTTGTACGCTGGGGCTTCCTCTCTCCTTTTGTACTTAGAACTCTGAGACCACCACATGAACAAGCTCAGGCTAGCCTACTCAAGGTTAAGAGACTACGTGGAGCACAGAGCAGCTATCTCAACTGACCATCCAGCCTGTTGACCTCCAGACACCATCCAAGACCTTCCACTTGCAAAATGACAGCTAATCACAGACATAAGAAAGTCAAAAAAGTGGGACTTCCCTGGCAGTCCAGTGGTTAAGACTCTGTGCTTCCACTGGAGGGGACACAGGTTTGATCCTCAGTCAGGGAACTAAGATCCCACATGCTACAAGCCATGGCTAAAAGAAAAAATAAATAATTAAAAGGAGAATTTTTTTAAAAAAAAAGTCAAAAAGCCAAGTCAGCTGAGACTAGAAGAACCACCCAGCTAACTCACAGAGACATGAGCTAAATACAATGGTTGTTATTTTAAGCCATTATACTTTAGTTGTTAGGCAGTTTTAAAAGCTAACTGCTGCAGGTGGTCTGCAGTTTTCTGTTCTGACCAGCAGTGTGTCAGGAAATGTCTTTGCACATATATCTTAGTGCAAGCCCCTCGTAATTGGTACTATTAGTATTATTTAGATAAATTAGGAAACTACACAGATGAAGAAACTGAGATAGAGATAAATTAAACTGAAATTCCAAACTCATACATGGGGAGGGAGATATTTGGGATGAGCAGCCAGTTCTTCAAACTCAATTCAACATTTATTCAAATCCACAATTGCCTTACTTTGCTAAGTGGAGCAAAAGCAACACAAATTTCAAAGTCAAAAATCAAAAAAGTTTCAATTCAGTTTGCTGGGTTTCAATGAGTCTACATTTTTAAAAACATATGCTGTTTAATCCTGACAACAAACTGGAGCTTGTCAGGGTTTTAGGAAGCGTGTTCCCACAAGAAAGACCATTGGGAAGTTTGGCTTCAGTTTCAGCAGAGAAATATTGCTGTCCCCCAAGAAGGAAATATAGACAAACATTTTTCTGCTACCTGATTGGTCTAATAGTAGCCACATACCATGAAGGGTTAAACAAAGATTATGAATTCTCTTCTGCAGGGGACGGTAAAGTTTATTTTTTTGTCCAGTTTGTGGAATTACAAAAATATTACTTTCCTAGAACTTGGAAAGAGAGTTCTGCAGACAATATGAATTTCAGGAAAATATTTTTGCCATTAATTATGTCATAAGCAAAAGAGTAAAATAAACTGTTTATTATCACACATAAAATGCTTTTGATCAGTCAACTGAAAAACTAATTTCATTTTCTCATTACACTGCCTCAGGCATCCTTTAACGTCAATTTTTATTACAGCAAAAGCAAGGAAATTAAAATGATCAGTTAGGGTGCAGAGAGAAACATTTGCTTCAGAATTTTTTAAAGTGAGAATAATAAAGCACTGAACCTCTTTATCATTCATAATAATCACAACTCATCTGATGAGGGAAGAATCCTGTTCAAAGGGTCTAGGATACCATCCCAACCTAACCCATCCCGGAACCCTCAGGGTTGCTCAGCAGTGAAAGATGTGCCAGAGGCCCTGTTCGTGTATCTTGTTGAGATCGTGTTAAATTTCCAGACCAATTGATTCAAAGTTTCACAGATAGACTAGAGAAAGGAGGGGGCTCAATTTTCACCCAAAGAAGCTAACAGAGAAAACTTTGCAGGAGCCGGGGAAGCATGGGCTTGGTCTCAGTCTTTGGGCTTAGAAGCTGATTTTATGGAAGAGAAGTAATTTGATAAAAAATAAGAAGTTAGGAGACACATTTTTGGAACTTGGCCCTGCATCTTTCAAACTATGTGATCATGGGCTCCATTCACTGGCTGAGTGTCCTGACTCACCACAGCATTATAGAGCGTTAACAAAACGTATGTGAAAGCACTTTATAAGTCATAATCAGAGCCCCTTTTACAATGGTTGAGATAACAATGCCTTGGCTGGGGTGGATGGAAGACTTTGCTGCTTCTAATGGAGGGTCATTGACTATATACAGAGCTCTTGCTTTTTGGTTATAGAGAAAGAAGTTATTCTGCTATAGTTGGGGGATGGGAAAGGAAGAAAGCAGGCCTTGGCAAGGGAGTGTTGACAGAACCTCTGTCAGCTAGAACAATCTGAATGAGTGCCCACGGAAAAACAGATGGAGAGAAACTGAAAGAGCCATAGCTGTGTGTGGCTTATGTCAATGTCCTGATCCAGGGTCTGGGTGACAAAGCTGGGGAGGGGTCTTGTTCTCTGACCCACTTTTCCACATACACTGGATATACATCCTCAGCATCAGTAGTTGGATGCTGTTGCATTTCAGGAAACACAGGTGGTGATGCAAGCCTTGACAAGATGGCAAAGGCCACAGGCAAAGAGGAGACTGGCTCTTCAGTACGCAGAGCTGTCCCTGCCCCAAATCTGGGACTGCCCTAAAAAGCTCAGGCCAAATTCCCTTATTATAACTGCTGTGGCTGGTGAGAGAAACGAACATTAGCTAAGGCCACAGCCTGTCCACTCTGGCTACACACAGGCCCAGTGGAGAGGCATTGCCCTCTGAGAACTCCACAAACACCCCATTTTCCCAATAGTCAAGGCATGGATGTTGGAGCCTATACACTCTAAGTAGCTCTGTATGCCAAATAGGAGCCAAAACAAACTAAAACCCTGCCCTCAAGGTTAAGTCAATCTACTAGGGAGTCTAAACTGGGACATGACATGATGACATGATATAACTTCAAGAGCAAATAGTAAACGATATATAACTGTGTGTTTGCAATCAGGAAGGATAGACAGTGAGGGGTGGGGATGAGTATCTTTTCAGAGGAGGACACAGCGCTCCCCAATATGTAAGACCTTATTATTGATAAGTCTCATTTGTTTTACTTCTGTCCCACTCACTTTTGAGAAATGTGTTGGTTTTATTCCCATTATAAATTCCAGGAGAGGACTTGCTGGTGGGTCACCAAGTCCAGATACTCGAACAATATGGTCAGTGAGGTGTCCTTATCTCTCAGCTTTGCTTTTCTCAGCAGCAGCTCCAGTCTCAAGCAGGCACTATCATGGACTGGCTACCAAGAATTCCAAACTTCCATCTTCCTAATATCAAGAGAAAGAAGACTTTGAAGCAACTCAAATTCCCATCACAGAAGATTGGTTTAAGATGTGATTATATATACATATATATGTATATACCCATGCATACATAATGTGGTATGGTGTATATATATATATATATATATTGGCTCAGCTGTAAAGAATCCACGTACTAATGCAGGAGATGCAGGAGATGCAGGAAATGCATGTTTGATCCCTAGGTCAGGAAGATCCCCTGGAGAAGGAATGGGTAATCCACTCCAGTATTCTTACCTGGAAATCCCATGGACAGAGGAGCCTGGCAGGCTACAGTCGATGGGGTCCCAATGAGTCAGATACGACTGAATGACTTCATTTCATATATATATATATATATATACATATATACAATGGAATATTTCAGCTATGAAAAAGAATGAAACATTGCCATTTGCAGCAATGTGCATGGACCTAGAGAATATTATGCTTAGTGAAATGTTAGACAAATATTATATGATATCACTTATATGTGGAATCTAAAAAATAATGCAAACTAACCTATATACAAATTAATCTATATAATCTATATAGACTCATAAACATGGAAAACAAACTTATTATCAAAGGGGAGAAGGTAGGAAGAGGGACAAATGAGAAGCATGCGATTAAGAGATACAAACTACTTTACATGAAATAGGTAAGCAACAAGGATTTGCTGTGTAGGACAGGGAATTATACCCAATATCTTATAATGGAATTTCTATAGCATAATCTTGAAACAACAACAAAACAAGGAATCACTATGCTATACACCTGAAATCAACACACTATTGTAAATCAACTATGCCAGGCTAAGTCCAACTCTTTGTGACCCTATGGACTGTAGGCCACCAGGTTCCTCTGTCCATGGGATTCTCCAGGCAAGCATACTGGGATGGGTTGCCATGCCCTCCTCCAGGGGATCTTCCTGACCTAGGGATGGAACTCGTATCTCTTCCATCTCCTGCATTGGCAGGTGGATTCTTTACCACTAGCACCACCTGGGAAGTTACCTCAATAAAAAAATGAAAAGAAAAGAGAGAGAGAAAGAAAGAAGGCTTCTCTTTTCTGACAGTTTAAAGTCAAGTTCTCAAATTGAATCTCTTTTGGCCCTGGATGGCCAAAAGTTTGGGTCATATGCCCATAACAGCCAGGACAATACAGTACCCTGATTGGACAGACTTGGGCCACAGAGCCTTTCCTGGGGCCGAGAGAAGGGTGTTTCTCTAGGTAAACAAGGTACCCTTACTGGAAAAGGGTAGCAGGAGGGCACACATCAGCAGACGGCTGTGTAAGCACCAACAACTACACTTCACCCTTTCCCCAGCTTCCCTTAGGGTTCCATTTCAAACAGGAGAGAATCCAAGGGCAGATCCTCAATTGCCTCAGGCCTGTGGCATCCGACAGGCACGTTCAGGTACAGGGCCAGGATGGAACCACCCTGCTTTCTTCTAGCCAAGATCTCCCAACCTGATGAAAAGGATGATTAATCCAGCTGCCTTGCTCTAATCCACCAGCCCATTTGGTAACCATCTGCCCTTCCCTTTCCACAAGGCAGCCCCAATTAAAGAGGCCTGTATTTGTTTTTTTGGAAAATGTTATGATTTTTCAAGTAAACAGTAGAAACTTTATAAAGCCACGAGATTTATTGAAACTGCCAAACTGTCTGGACTTGATCAAACTGGTTTATGCTGGTTTCAATATGTGCTCTGCTCTCTCCATTTTATTATCATAAACAACCATTTCTATTTATTTACATAGGGCCAGAACTTCTCTTTATGTTTTTCACATATTATTTCATTTGATCCACACCAAATCCATGTGTGGATAAGTACCATTGCCAGGCCTACTTGACGAAGGGGGACTCTGGCAGCCTAAGTGATGAAAGGTTTCCAGAACTCAACTTGGTGCCAGGCATATGGTGCTTGGAGCCCAGGTCTCCCGACTGAACACCACGTTTGTTCTGGTGGAGTCTGTTGTTCCTTGTAGCTTATCCTGGGGAGGTATCTTAGTGGTCCCCACTCTACTCCCATACCCTCTGGCCTCAGTCGTCATTGGTACAATATGAAAAAGAAGGAATAAGGCAAAGAACCACTTGCTCATTATCCATACTTGTGATTTGTACTACTTCAGACCTAGACAGCCAAGGTCATCACTTTATTTCAGCACAATCAATCACTGATTTACTGCTTTTATAGAAAAAAAAAGCCACTGTCCTAAACACAAAGAAACACAGATGAATAAGAAATATCACTAATCTTCAAAAAGCTTGATGCCTAGTTGTGGACACAAGACAAACTTGAAAAAAAATTATCTATGCTTTTGCAAGTTGTAACTTGCAAAGTTTAAACAGACAGATAGATGATAGATAGAGTTTAAGACAAAATAAATGGAAAGATGTTCCTACACAATCAACAATAAAAATTCCATACAAATTGTACAGAGGGCAAATGAAGTACAGGTTCAAAGGAAAAAATGGCATCTTAAAAAGCCACCCTTTAAAGACCCTCCTTGCCAAATCAAACCTGTTGAATGACAGCAAATTGCTTGAAGTTCAGGGTTAAGACTTGGGTCCTCCAACAAGTGTCACAAACCCTATCCCTTAGGCTGTTTATGAACAATTAGACATTATGTTTTAAGCAAGGATCTAGTGACGTACTGGAACTGTTCTTAAATATGGAAGTGCATGGGCTTGTCTTGTTTTTATTAGTTAATCATAGGCCTTGTTAAAGTTAAGAAATAAACCTTGTTTTCTACTTTTTTTTCCCCTCCTCACCCAGCATCTGTATCCACAGCAAAAGCTAAATTCTATAAGACTGGTATTGAAATAAATCTAATTTAGCTAATGAGCTTTAAATACATGGCTGCTTTAACCATGCAGTGTTTAGGGAAAACATTCCCTGAGAGGCTGGCATAGCTCAGAGCTAGATGAGAAGCACACCATCAATTCAGCTACTTTCAGTAGCCTTATTCCTATTTGCTCTCACCTTCTGTTTTCCACCTAGCATACCGTAGATTACCTTAAAAGAAAGGGAGAGATGAGGAGCTTTGCTGACTAGAGACATTCTGGGGAGATATCTCAGTGGTACCCACTCTACTCTTAGAGACCTTTCCTTCACGGTCATTTGAACCAAAAAGGGACCTACATCCCATGGACAGGAAATTCAACAGATCTGAACACCAAGGACTGTTTGAAGATGCACCTGAAGAGTGCACAGAATAAATAAAGTAATTGCAATCTTTTTATTAAATTCCGTGCTTCAAAAATTTCTATTTTTCCTCCTCCTCTACCCTGTTAAACACTTCCACTTGTGCTTGTAAGATCTGTGCTGAAACTGCCTTAATAAATTATATCTCTTCTGAACAATGAGTTGATCCAGCCTTGTTTGGTACATCTGTTATAACACATCACAGTCTCCCATAATTACTCTTTTATTTAATTCTACACATTCTGATTTGCTGTGTCGGTGCCAGGCGAGCACTAGGAGTGTGCTAAGTGCCCTTCATTCAAAAAGGAGTTCTTCAGAACAGTGTGAAGTGAAATTAAAGTAATTATTAAGTCATAGAAACTAAATGCAATTCCACAATCGGCAGCAGGGCTGGCAAATAGCTAGCACGCCAGAATAAGAATTGTTCGGGGCTTCTTTCTCTGGTAACTCCTCGTATCTGGTTCTGGATGATGACATGCAGTGAGTGAAGAAGCAGGAAAACATAGACTTGAGGACTGCTTGAAGATTTAAAAGGAGCCTTCTCCCAAACACGGATGGAAACCAGAGAAGCAGCAGTCTCAGAGGCAGAGTGGGAGGGATACGTGTAACTCTGTGGCTGGACAAGCCTGCCTTCTCCAGCCGCTCTCTTTAGTTTCATGAATATTCTGTAGGCCGAGAAGCTTTTAGTAGAGCAGAGACAATTAAATTCAAGCTTTTCACCATTGGATCTCTTGCACCAGAGTGAGTAATAGGGCAGAGAGCAATAGACTGAAATTAGATTGTAGCAGAACATGTGTACTGACCTTTTCTCAGAGCAGATCTATTTACTTTGTGCTACAGCTCCGCTTGTAGGAAGTGATGTACTCCTAGCTGGAGTAAAGGTTAAGAATACGTGCATCTTAATTCATCTGGATTTCAACCCTGCTCTAGTCTTCGGTTTACCATGGAAGACCAGCCTGGATTGGCTTCATTGAAGCTGAGGAGACAACATTTTTTTGGAGCTTAGTCTTACACTGACATTTTTTTTAAAAAATTATTATTGTGTGAAGTGGTTCTCAAAGCAGTTTCTTGGGAGGCAAATGTTAGTGTTACTTGGAATCTTGTCAGAAATTCAAATTTTGAGGTCTTATGTTAAACCTACTGAATCAGAAACTCTAATTCAACAAGCACTGCCAGTGATTTTGACACACACTATTGCTTGAGAATTGTGTGTGTGTGTGTGTGTGTGTGTGTGTGTGTGTGTGTGTGTGTGTGTTAACCCTCCAGGTGCTTTGATTTGCAGCCACTGATGTAGTTCAGTGTTTCCTAAAATGTGGACTGCAGCAGGTGACACAGGTGACATACAAATAATGAAAGATAAGTCACCTTGGGTGGTCTGGAGGATATGATTTCAAATGACACTGGAATGCAATTTTAAATAATATTGAATCTCTTGGAAAAAAAGCTAATCCTTTTCAACACTTCTCCCTACTCAAGAAGACTCCGTTTGGTATAACAGGCTCTCTAATATCTCTCTAACACTTAATAATCTCTCTTTTAAATAAAAACATAGCAGGTCTTGACTCAGAGCCTTTAACATTCAATAGTATCAAGAGAGAATGTGATTAATATCTTTACATTTCATGTGGTTTATCCTTAGAGGTTGCTTTCTATTAATCTCAAAGGATACTAGTTTTCATTGTGATAAAAATTTTCCTTTTCAATTAAGTCTTTTTCTGGAAGGAGAGTAAACTAATTTAAAAGGAAATTCTAAGTAAATCCTTCAAATAATAGAGTACAAATGACTCCCAGAAACTCACATATAGGACAAGGAGGGCAGGCAATTTCCAGGACAGTACTCCATCAGTAGAGACTAAGCCTAATTTCCCACACCAGTTCAGCTTGTAATTCCAGGCCTTGACCTTCAGAAAGATGACCTAAAGCCAGAGACATCTGCCATCAGCAAAGAAAAATTCCATTCTGATTACTGCCCCATTTACTAAGATATAAAAGTGACTCATGTATTTCAGAACAATTGCTAATCACAACATTTGGGATCAAAAGGATTCTAAATTACCCAGAAAATTAAGATATCAACAGTAACCAATCACTCAAAATTTAGATTGATTGAATTGTTTTGGTCTTGAAAATTTTTGCATTTTCTAATTTTTATAAAAGCAACAAGTTTCTCAATATAGCATTTTGAAAGAAAAAAAAAGAACCAGACAGAAGAAAAGTACTACACCTTCTATATGTGTGCTCAGTCGTGTCCAGCTCTTTGGAGACCCCATGAACTCTAGCCCACCAGGCTCCTCTGTCCGTTGAGTTTTCTACCCAAGAATATTGGAGTGGGTTGCCATTTCCTCCTTCAGGGATCGTCCCGACCCAGGGATCAAATTCATGACTCCTGCATTGCCACTTGCATTGATAGGTGGATTCTTTACCATTAGCCGCCTCAGAAGCTCCTTCTATATTAAGTATAGATGTCCTTAAAGAGAAGTATTAAGATTTTGATCAATTTCCTTCTAGTCTTTTTTTTTCCATGGGACTGTAGTACCAATATACAGTTCTGTACATAATAGCATAACTTTTTATTTTCTATTTTAGTGAGTTTTGTTGTGTGAATAATAAAAGAATAAATAAATGACATTCAGTTCAATTCAGTCACTCAGTCATGTCCGACTCTTTGCAACCCCATGAATTGCAGCACACCTCTCTGTCCATCACCAACTCCTGGAGTCCACCCAAACCCATGTCCATCGCTTCAGTGATGCCATCCAGCCATCTCATCCTCTGTCATCCTCTTCTCTTCCTGACCCCAATCCTTCCCAGCATCAGGGTCTTTTCCAATGAGTCAACTCTTCACATGAGGTGGCCAGAGTATTGGAGTTTCAGCTTCAACATCAGTCTTTCCAATGAACACCCAGGACTGATCTCCTTTAGGATGGACTGGTTGGATCTCCTTGTAGTCCAAGGGACTCTCAAGAGTCTTCTCCAACACCACAGTTCAAAAGCATCAATTCTTTGGCACTCAGCCTTTTTCACTGTCCAACTCTCACATCCGTACATGATTACTGGAAAAACCATAGCCTTGACTAGACGAACCTTTGTTAGCAAAGTAATGTCTCTGCTTTTCAATATGCTATCCAGGTTGGCCATAACTTTCCTTCTAAGGAGTAGGCGCCTTTTGATTTCATGGCTGCAATCACCATCTGCAGTGATTTTGGAGCCCCCAAAAATAAAGTCTGACATTTTTTCCACTGTTTCCCCATCTATTTCCTATGAAGTGATGGGACCAGATGCAATAATCTTAGTTCTCTTAATGTTGAGCCTTAAACCAACTTTTTACTCTCCTCTTTCACTTTCAGCAAGAGGCTTTTTAGTTCCTCTTCACTATCTGCCATAAGGGTGGTGTCGTCTGTGTATCTGAGGTTATTGATATTTCTCCCAGAAATCTTGATTCCAGCTTGTGCTTCTTCCAGCTCAGTGTTTCTCATGATGTACTTCACATAAAAGTTAAATAAGCAGGTTGACAATATACAGCCTTGACGTACTCCTTTTCCTATTTGGAACCAGTCCGTTGTTCCATGTCCAGTTCTAACTGTTGCTTCCTGACCTGTATACAGGTTTCTCAAGAGACAAGTCAGATGGTCTGATATTCCCATCTCTTTCAGAATTTTCCACAGTTTATTGTGATCCACACAGTCAAAAGCTTTGGCATAGTAAATAAAGCAGAAATAGATGTTTTTATGCAACTCTCTTGCTTTTTTGAAGATCCAGCAGATGTTGGCAATCTGATCTCTTGTTCCTCTACTTTTTCTAAAACCAGATTGAACATCTGGAAGTTCATGGTTCATGTATTGCTGAAGCCTGGCTTGGAGAATTTTGAGCATTCCTTTATTAGCGTGTGAGATGAGTGCAATTGTGCAGCAGTTTGAGCATTCTTTGGCATTGCCTTTCTTTGGGATAGGAATGAAAACTGACCTTTTCCAGCCCAGTGGCCACTGCTGAGTTTTCCAAATTTGCTGGCATATTGAGTGCAGCACTTTCACAGCATCATCTTTCAGGATTTGAAATAGCTCAACTGGAATTCCATCACCTCCACTAGCTTTGTTTGTAGTGATGCTTTCTAAGGCTCACTTGACTTCCCATTCCAGGATGTCTGGCTCTAGGTGAGTGATCACACCATCGTGATTATCTGGGTCATGAAGATCTTTTTGTACAGTTCTTCTGTGTATTCTTGCAATCTGCTTATGTTAGGTCCATACCATTTCTGTCCTTTACCGAGCCCATCTTTGCATGAAATATTCCCTTAGTATCTCTAATTTTCTTGAAGAGATCTCTAGTCTTTCCCATTCTGTTGTTTTCCTCTATTTCTTTGCATTGATAGCTGAGGAAGGCTTTCTTATCTCTCCTTACTATTCTTTGGAACTCTGCATTCAAATGGGAATATATTTGCTTTTCTCCTTTGCTTTTCACTTCTCCTCTTTTCACAGCTATTTGTAAGGCCTCCTTAGACAGCCATTTTGCTTTTTTGTATTTCTTTTTCTTAGAGATGGTCTTAATCCCTGTCTCCTGTACAATGTCATGAACCTCTGTCCATAGTTCATCAGGCACTCTGTCTACCAGATCTAGTCCCTTAAATCAGTTTCTCACTTCCACTATATAATCATAAGAGATTTGATTTAGGTCATACTTGAGTGGTCTAGCGGTTTTCCCTACTTTCTTCAATTTAAGTCTGAATTTGACAATAAGGAGTTTATGATCTGAGCCACAGTCAGCTCCCAGTCTTGTTTTTGCTAACTGTATAGAGCTTCTCCATCTCTGGCTGCAAAGAATATAATCAATCTGATTTCGGTGTTGACCATCTAGTGATGTCCATGTATAGGGTCTTCTCTTCTGTTTTTGGAAGAGGGTGTTTGGTATGATCAGTGCGTTCTCCTGGCAAAACTCTATTAGCTTTTGCCCTGCTTCATTCTGTACTACAAGATCAAATTTGCCTATTACTCCAGGTGTTTCCTGACCTCCTACTTTTGCATTCCAGTTCCCTATAATGAAAAGGACATCTCTTTTGGGTGTTAGTTCTAAAAGATCTTGTAGGTCTTCATAGAACTGTTCAACTTCAGCTTCTTCAGCATTACTGGTTGGGGCATAGGCTTGGATTACCGTGATATTGAATGGTTTGCCTTGGAAATGAACAGAGATCATTCTGTCATTTTTGAGATTGCATCCAAGTACTGCATTTCGGACTCTTTTGTTGACTGTGATGGCTACTCCATTTCTTCTAAGGGATTCCTGCCCACAGTAGTAGATATAATGGTCATCTGAGTTAAATTCACCCATTCCATAAACGACATTACCTTAAAGATTTCTTTGTCTACATTTTCTATACATGAAGTATATTGCTTAGGGTGCTTTCGGCTACAAATAACAGAAAACCTATCTCAAACTGGCTGAAACAATAAAGATATTTATCAAGTCACATAACAGAAAGCCCAAAGTAGATCAGACCACAGTACTCTGACGCCAAGGATCCAGGTTCTTATGTCTTCCTAGTGTGGCCTCCATCCTCAGACTTGTAGTAAAAAGGTTCAACAGTTCTAGGTATCAGGGCCAGCTTCCCATGGAAAAAGAAAACAATCTCTCCCTTTAGACCTTTCTTAGGAAAAATAAAACTTTCTGCAGAAATTCCTCCAATAGGAATTTCTCCAACAGGAAACTCACCTCTCACGAGATGGACTTGTATCTCATGCCCACTTCCTACTTGGTTCCCTCCCTGGTCAAGGGAAAGGGCCTACGCTGGTTGGCTCACACCAAGCTTCTCGCTAGGAATGCATTTGGGTGAGTCACCTGCCGTTCCCTTCAAAAAAATGAAAACATGTCTTTTTAGTATATTGACATTGCAAATAATGTGGTACAATGTTTAATGAAGAGATTTAAAACTCTCTCAATGGCTAGTTGCTTTTGCCAAGGGCATAAAATTGAACTAGCCTCTAGACAATTTCCCCTATGCTTTGGTCCACTCTGTTTCTCTAGCTTTATTTGCTCACCATTTTCAAGATATTTTTACATTTTTATTCTCCCTTGTTCCTTGAACACAGCATTTTCTTACCAGATGATGTCCTAACCAAGTTTCACATCAAGTGCCACTCCATAACCAACCTCTTATTCTTACGTATATTTATGGAACACTTCTTAGTTAAACAACATCACCCCCTCATACATTTGTTGACTTACCTCCTACAAGCCATGTTTTACATTTGTCTATCCAATATTTACTCTCCCATGAGTCTTGCTGATGGCACTCTAAGTTTCCTGACAAATATTCCTTCCCCTCTGTCAATCCATGTGACACTCAACAGAAAATAAGGACCAGGCAGCCACAATGACTGTTTTAAAGAGGGACACATGACCCAATCAGAGTCCATGAGGCTGAAGCCCAGAACTTTAAGCACTGCTTAGAAGAGAGTTTGCTTTTTGTAGGGATTGCTGATGAGATTTAAGTCTGGAAATCCTGGCAGGTATCTTGTTACCAAAGAGACAACCTGTCTGGGAATAAAGCTAACATAAGGCAAAGGAGATATAAATCAAGAGATGGAGAAGATGAGGGACTTTCCTGATGGTCCAGTGGTTAAAACTTTACACTTCCAATGCAGGGGTTACAGGTTCGACCTCTGGTTGGGGAACTAAGATCCTGCATGTGGCTTGGCTAAAAAATAGAAGAGAGAGAAATGAAGAAGATGAAACCAAACTTTGAGAGTACCACTGAGCACCAAGGATCCAGCTATGCCTAACACAATACTACCTCTGGGTTTTCAGTTGTGAACCAAAGCATTCCCCTTTTCACTTGCCAGTTTGAATGTCATTCCATCACTTGCCCACCAAGACAACCATGGTTAACATGGCCCCTTCCTCATCACTCTAATTCTGTTCATCCATAAAGGTTTAGTTCAAGTACAGTGCCACCTCCTCCAAGAACTTTCCTTCATCAATTCTAAGCTTCACTTTCCCTCTCTCTTCTGAACACATAGCATCCAACCTATAAATAGTTTCATCTTTTTATGGCTTATTGTGCCTTTTTTTAAAATTTAAAAAAAATGGGTTTTAACCCTAAGTAAAATATTTCAGGAAAAGGCCATGTTTCACAGATATTTTGTAGTCATATCAAAACTTAAAATAGAGCTTAACACATAGTAGAGACTTCTTTTAAAAATGAGCTAAAGATACTTACTATGCACAGGGTACTTGAGAAGGGACCAAGATGCTAGTGGACTTTTCAGATATAATGTGAGTTTCCTGCTATGATCCAAGAGGACACAACTATCTCAATCTCTGAGGGAGGTCCTTGAAAATTAGAGCCCCCAACCACAGCTGGCATCTGCGTAAGTTGAAGAAACAAAGAAAAAAAGATGAAGGCCAAAATGTCATCCCTATTAAATTAACAGAGACCAAGGTGGAAGATGGGGATTCTGTGGTGGTTCAGTGTAAAGAGTCCACCTGTCAATGCAAGAGACTTGGTTTTGATCCCTGTGTTGGGAAGTTCCCCTGGAGAAGGGAATGGCAACCCACTCCAGTATTCTTACCTAGGAAACCCCATGGACAGAGAAGCCTGGTGGGCTACAGTCCGTGGGATTGTAAAGAGATAGACACGATGGCAATTAAACAACAACAAAGATAGAAGATGAGCCATCAAGAATGATAGTCTCACGAGTTTACTAACATTAAAGCCCACATCAGGAAGAGCTAGCTCTCTAGTCTTGGCAGCACTGAACCAGAGAAGCTTCCTTTGGCATGAAAGGAGAAGCAGAGAAATCATACTCTGATTTTTATTGCCAACAGACAGCTCACTCCCAAGAGGAATAAAGTCAGATTTGAACCTACCATAGCCAGTTATTCCCTTCATGTTTGCAATCAAATAGATCACTTTCCTGCTCCAAGGAAGGGATGAAGAGGAGAAAATCAGAGGTGTCACATCTGAGATGTTCCTTTCACCCTGAAGGAAACATCAAGGGCAGAAAAGAAGCATTCCCCCTACATGTGCTTCTAGCTACTTACCTTGGTCAAACCTTAGGGGCTAGTGACTTACAGTTGCTAGTGGTCTCCTCTTAAATTCCTAGTGACAGAGGGTTCCCCTAGTGGTCTACTTGTTAAGGCTCTGCACTTCTGATGCAGGGGGCACAGGTTCAATCTCTGGTCAGGGAACTAAGATCCCACATGTGGCTCAGCAAAAAAAACAAACAAAACACTCCTAGGGATAGAAAAAGGTTCTCAAAGTGATTATATGGAGATAATCTAAGAGACTTTGTAATACTATTGAGAAGTAGACACAATGTCACTTTACACGAAAATTTTCTCTTCTCTCATGATTTTAGCCTTGGCTTTTTCTCCTTCAGGGTTTGCTTTCTAAAGTCTTTCTTTTCCAGGTTTTTGGGACTATGCTGAAGTGGAACTTTATGCTTCAAGAAGAGAGTTGATGAATCATGGAAAGTGTAATTGACAAAGAATTGGCATGCTTTTCACTCTTCTTTTTTTCTGCATCAGCTGAATAAGATTAGTGTCTTACATGGATTATTTTTTCAATAATAGGGAAGGCTATGTTGGCAACAAAAATTGCAAAACAGCAACATCATAAGCTTGCCTAACCATCCAGTGGAAGAGAATTTTCAACTTGAAAAACACTCGGTCCAGCAAATCAAAGATCTGAGTAACAATTACAACTGAAATCATTAAGCATCGCTTTTTCCCCCCACTGTGGAGAAATCAGATCCTCTAGGATTCTTAGGGAGAAAAGCAGAAACATTAGTGGAAGACCTTAACATAATAACCTTTCTGTAAAGCTTGGATGGCACACGTGATTTTGTGAGACATTCAAGTCACATGTCATTAATCAGAAATGACAGTCTTTATTCACGTATATTTGACTGAAGCTGCATAATTTCAGACTCCAATAGGTCTAGATAAATGACCCTAAGTATTGTACTTTTTCAAATTGACAGTGATTGATGATAGAGGAAAAAAACAAATGCTGAAAAGGGACCCTGAAGTAAACATTGAAAATCAGTCATACTACTTTGTGGGGGAAAAAAAAGTTTGAGGATTTTCTTCACAACTTTTCCTCTTTCTTAGCATCTCTACCTCTTAATTTTCAGTTTCCTCATTTGTGCATTGCCAAACAATCTGTATTACAACTCGAATCTCAATGAAATACTGTGACTGATACAGCTGTGTTTGTTAAAACAGGAAAGGAAGAGTGTGACTAATAAAAATTCCTCCACTCAACAGATATTTCCTGGGACTATTCTACATACGAGGGCTTCAGCAGAAACTGAGACAGGTATAGTTTTGGTCCTTTGAGAGCTCATATTTTAGTAGCAAAAGACAGGCAATGTCTAAGTAAAAAAATAAATAAGATTATTTTAGAGTGTGAAGTTGCATAGAGAAAAAAAATAGAGTGACTTAACATTAACAGAAAGTAATATGGGATGAGGAGATGACATTTTGGCTAAATAAGAGCCAGTTTTTCAAAGAGCATATTATGCAGAGGGAGTAGCAAGTGCAAAGGCCCTGAGGTAGGGACAAGCTTGGCACCTGAGAAGACTAGAAAGGAGGCCAGCACAGCTCCTTTACTAAAATGAGAATGGTAGTAACTCAGGATGGAGCAATCAGGGTTCAGATTATGTAAAGCCTTTTAGGTCATTATAAGGATTTGAGGTGCTGGCTATATGAGATTTTAATAAAGTGGAAGGAAGACTCAATCCTATTAAAATAATATCTACAATCCATTAACCATTATGAGCGAGGCACTGTGGCAGATAACACTACATTTTCATTATTGTACTATCTCCTTGCAAAAAAGGGTTATCATTGCCTTTGAAAGATAAGGTAATAAGCTCTGAGTAAGATCACATAGCTAGTAAGTAATGAAAGCAAATTCATACTCAAGCTTCAGTCCATGTAGTGTGTGAAAAGTGTGAAAGTGTTAGTCGCTGTCAGTCAGGTCCAACTCTTTGCAACCCATAGACGGTAGTCTGTTCATGGAATTCTCCAGGCAAGAATACTGGAGTGGGTAGCCATTCCCTTCTCCAGGGGATCTTCCCAATCCAGGAAGATCAAACCCAGGTCTTTTACACTGCAGGAGGATTCTTTACTCTCTGAGCCACCGGGAAACTCTCAGTCCTAGTTTCAAAGTCAAACAGTGCCCAGTACACCACACTGAGTTCCATCATCTGTATTTTCTCATTTTCACAGAAATTTTAAGGAACTAATACACACATATTCCATATTACTGCCCTTAATGAATATATAAGATTGTTTATTGATAGTGGATAGAGCTCTCTTTATCCCTTGAAACTAGTTAATAATTATTTTAATTATATATATATCATAATTTATTAAATCTTCCCAGTTCAAATTACTGTGTAGCTTCTATTTCCCAACTAGATCCCAACTAATACCCATACCATTCATAGCCACACCACCCATATCCTCCAGTGTTATATTGCTCACTAGTGTAATAAAGGCTCTAAAAAACACCAGTTCAATTTCGTTTAACTGTTTCCCAGGTTTATTTGACCATGAGACCTTCTGAACAGCTGAATACCTTCTACTCAAGTACTTTCAAGTGCACAGTATTCGGCAGTTCAGTTTCAGAAATACTGCTTTGGGGACTCATCACTAATCTAATTAATGCTTCCTAAGAAGGTAAAAGTGCTCACAGCCTCCGAAGGCCCTAATTTCAATTTAATACATTACCGAATATCTAAAACGTTCATGAAAGAGAAAGCTTAACAATACATGGGAATGGGAATGTGAAAATTGCCATAAAGAATTTTCTGGTGGATAGAGGAGTGAGCAATTTATCTTGGCTGGGGGAAATACCAGGAAAACATGCTTTTTGGAAACAGGGACATGTGTTATTAAGTCTTAGAGGATGAGCAGATTTTGACAGAGATGCATACAATAGATTGAGAAAGGAAAGAAAAGCAGTCATGTGAAACAGGATGAAAAGAGGTATCAGCATTAGTCAAGACTCATGCTACAAATGACAAAACCTGACTACAAATGACAAAAACCAACCCAGTGGCTTCAGTAGAAAAGGGAATGTACTGGCATGAAAAGTCCAATCTATGCTTCAGGCACCTGGACTTACATCATGTCACCAGACTCAGGTTGACTCTTGCATCTCTTGGCTTCATTTTCCTCCTTTGGACATCATTTTCACCCTAGTGTGTTTCTCATAGAGTTGACTGTGATAAACTTAATGCTTGTTCCTGAGCAACCTGAGTTAACCAAGAGATTTTTCTATCCTTAAGAGACCTTGACTGTGACTGAGTCACCTGCCCACCTCTAAATCTATCCCTGTTTACCGATAAGTTGCGATTTTCTGATGGGCCATGCCTGGTTCAATCATCTATCTTTGGCTCAGGAATGGATTCAGCAATACCTATACCATATAGATGAGGGAGAACCAGAATTTAGTTACAAAAAGAATTTAGTTACAACAGCTACTGTTGTTGTTTAGTCACAAAGTTGTGTCCTATTCTTTTGGGGTCCTATGGAATATAGCCCATCAGTCTCCTCTTGTTCATGGGATTCTCCAGGCAAGAATACTAGAGTGGGTTGCCATTTCCTTCTCCAGGGTTCTTCCCAACCCAGGGATCGAACCCAAATCTCCTGCATTGGTAAGCAGAGTCTTTACCACTGAGCTACCAAGGAAGCCAGAATAGTTATTAGGCAAGCAAAAAAATCTTTTAACGTCTACTTAACTATGAATATAGGAAAGACTAGAAGATGAAATAATGCTAAATTTGATAACTGAAACTGACAACCTCAAAATTCAGGTGAGTCTTGTCCGTACATTAAGTCAATGGGACATGAAAAATAGAAGTCACAATTCACTCTATGGCACACATCAGCTTTCTCAAACTAGCAACAAAGCTAGGTGGGAGAGGTGGAGGGAGTCTATAAACATAGATCTAAAGACAGTTTCATGACAGCAGAAGAGAGCGAAATTTGAAACTTTTCAGAACTCACGGGGTTAATTCCATTCTGGTATTTTTTTGAGCAAAGTTGACTGATGACATTTTTGCAGGGAGGAGAATAGGGACTAAAAGTAGGACAAGATGATTCTGCTTCCTGACAGTGGGTTCATAAAGCTGATGTTAGATATTCAGGTGTAATACAAAAATAAGGACAGCAAATATTGCCCCATTTGAATGTTCATTTTCAATTCTTCATTAGCCGGGAGACTTATTATTAGATTAACAAACTAAAGCTGCCGCAATGCTGATGGGGCCTGGTGAGGAACTGCTAACAAGATGTGAACATGCTTAATAAAATGACCAACTCTTGCTGATATAGAGCCAACTAATTACCTGCCACATAGCCAGGCTGTGTTCTCCCAGCTGAAAATTGATAGCAGGCTGTCAGTGTGAGAGGGGACAAAAGGCAGCTCAGGGTTGAGGAATAAGAAGAAAGGGTTGATATATTACAGTGGACACTGTTACTCTAGATCAAATTATCTTGGTTTGCCAAGGGTCACACTGTCAGGCAAGTCCAAACTAGGATTTTTTAGGGAAATCTAGAGGGACTTAGAATCCCATCCATAAACCAAATATTGGAAAGGAGGCAGTAGAAGCTATTTTAAGGTTTGGCTTTCAGGAGCAGAAACAAAAGAAAGTATACTAGTGGTATAGAGCTCAATTCAAGAAACATATCTTTTTGCAGATATTCCTTTCTCTGGGATTTTAAAATATGCATACATTATATTCCTAGTATAAAGAGATTCCTTCTTACAAAGACTGTCCATTTGGGAGACCTCTGCCTGTTGCATTCTATTAATTTGAAGATCACAGAGTTGCAAATCTTCTAGTGTTTGAGGTTGAAGTTTATCTAGAGATTTCTGGTTAAGTAAAGAAAAAAAAAAAAAAACTAGGCAAGTAATATGACCCCTAGAGTTTGGCCTTTGGGGAAGCATATCCATGTCCATTTAGCAGACTCACCTCACTTAAGAAGGCAGAAGCTACCTCCCAGTGCCTGGGAATTAAGAAACTTTGAATGAAAATAGAACAACTCACTTACTATGTGCTCATGTCAAAGCATTTGGCCTGTTGGCCTTTCTTGACCCAGCTGTCAAACAGGGGATCATGGTTCTTTTTCTTTCCTGCCACATGTTTATCTCATACATCAATGTTACATCCAAAGATGAACATTCATTCTCACACAAAGGGGATATTGACCAAGAAAGCTCAGGGCATTGGCTACTTTCTGAAAATAAAATGATAGGAAGCAAAATAAGGCAGCAGGCACATAATAGTAGGTCACATAGGTCTGCAAAACAATAGCTACAGTTTGTTCATTTGCTTAAAGGGTCAAAGTCCCTCATTTATCATGTTTTGCTTCTTTCCAGGGCAAATGAATGAAGGGTATACTATAGAATCTTCTTCAACCAGCTAGCAGGTTTATTCCATTAGCTCGTTGGTAACTCTGACTTCAGCAAGTCATACCCTTTGGTTGGTGCCTCAAGCCACGGTGTATTTCCATATTGTCTTTCATTGTAAGTAACAAAAACTATCTCTGATCAATTTAAAGACAAAAGAGAATGCATTAAGCTTGTTGATGGAGGGAAGAATTGAGTACTCACAAGAGTTTGGGAGGGAAGAAGCCAGCCTACTATGCAGATCCCATAGAGAAGTCCCTAGACTTTCTTAACTAGTATCTTCCACATCAATGGGTTGATAGGACTCACCTAAGAGTGCTTCTTAAAGGAAAGAGGCTCAAGAGGGAGGGGACATATGTATACCTATGACTGATTCACATTGACGTTTGACAGAAAACCAAAAACTTCTGTAAAGGAATTATCCTTCAATTTAAAAAATAACAACAAAAACAACTCAATTTTCAGGGAGTAGCCTAGAATCAGCACACTTAACAGAAAAGACCAAGAAATGCTGAGAAGTGGTCAAATGAATTCTGCTCCATTGGTCCTCTGCTCCAGTATGACTGGCAGCTCCAGAAAGGGATAATCTGATTGGCTTACCTGGAAAAAGATGTCTCTGATCCATCAGCTATGACCATAAGGGTTGTGTCAGGGGACACTATCCCATGTATCAAGATGCAGTTCCAAAGAAGGAGAAATCGCAAATAGCTTGGAAATCACCACTAAGTCATTCTACCACCAATAAAATAATCTAGGTCATGTAGAAATTCATTATCAGGTCTTTACAATTCATTTAGAATTCTGAAATACTGTATCAATAATTTTTTTAAACTATGAAACATAACCATGCTGGAAAATTCGAAGAAATGTCCTATTTGCAAATCCAACCTGGACTAGCAGTTTGGATGGAGCAAGTGGAAAGAAATAAAAATATAGAGCCTTACAGTGACAAATGAAACATCAGAGACAACATTTATGTAGGGACAACCCTTCTCCCCAACCCCCAGGCCCACACTCTGAAATGTTCCCAAGTAGGAACAGCATCCCTATTGTGCTGAATGGAAAGCATCAGTTCGGTAGACAAGCTTGAGACAACCCCAACACCACACTCTTAGCTGGCTTTCAGGTCACCTTCCATGTCTTCTCCTCTTTCTCTAGGAGGCTCCACAGCAGCTGATTTTGCCAATAATGGAAGCGTCACAGTCTTCTTTGTCCACGAGGTCTTAGTCACAGTGAACATTCAATAGATGGCTTTGCTGCAGGCGTACTTTCAAATGCCAGAAAAGCATCTGACAGTGTTGGATGTTTTGAGGGCCACTGTTCAGAAGATTAAGTGCTGTACCGTGTTCAATCATTTATTCAACAGCCACACAGGGAAACTAACAGGAGGAGGAAAGTGAAGTCTGGGTGCTTTATTGGATGTTTCGGGGAAGAATGTCTCTCCTTATTTTATATATTGTCCAAGGAATCTGAACAATAAGCAGGTCATATTGTCATACTCTGAGGGACAGACAACTGGAATAGACTCCAAGCAAGGTTCTCACTTCAAAAGGCAGGCTGAGGGCAAGAGAGAACACATTCCCAAAGCCACAGAACTAATTTTGGCACACACCGAAAGCAAGTGTACCCTTTTCCCAGACTCCTACTAGATGCTTTGTATCAGCCAACTCCCTAAGGAGAATCTCCTTTGCAGAAAGTGCTTGACGAGCGCTGTTCATGCTACCCAGTGTGTGCTCTCTCCTCCTGGCAACAGTACTCTTATTTTCATAGGGAAACCACCTCTCCCTGTTTTCAGTCCATGTACTTCTAGCTGAATCCATTTTGAATCCATTCTCTCCAAGGATGAATAGGTGACAAGCTTAACCAATCAGAGCAGGACATTATAGTAGTCCACAGTGATTGGTTTATGCTCGGGCCCAAGGCCAGTCAGAACCAACTTAACACAATGAAATTTTCCTGGGATGGTGAGCAGAGTATATATCCTCTTTTCTGTTGAGAATGCCAGCAGAAAGGATGTCCTGAGCCAGCACTTCCAAGAGTCAATAAATGGAACCTGAGGATGCACATGGTTCTGTAGATGGCAGAGCAAAGACACAGAAAAAATGAGCCCTGACTTCCTGATGACTGGCTTGTGCTCTTGGTACCAGCTGAGCCTGAAACTAGTCCTGTCCCTGGACTTTTCAGTTACTGGAGCAAATCAATTTCTTTATTTTCCCTTGGCCAATTTGATTTGGGTTTTTACCTTTTGCAATTGAAAGCCCTAATTAAAACAGGAATGAACAGAATAATGCATTTTGGTAATTCTGTTTCTTTAAAAAATACTACCTATTGTGCACCTGGGCTTCTAAAGAAGTAGAAGGCATTGTCCTTCTACCAAAATTTGCTTTGTTGCTGAAAGAAAAGACAATGCTCATACTGCTCCAATCTGCACAAGGTATGGAATCACTCTCCTACTTAAAGCAATGGAAAGAGTTATTATACCAAATGATATATGAAAGAGTTGAGGTGATACAAAGAGAAAGATCAACACAGAAGGTAAAGGGAGGTTTCCAAGGAGGTGAGATAAGCTGGGTTTCTTTCCCCTTACGGGCCTAGAGGAAAGAGCTTCAGGTTGACCAGTGTTAAGGGTCTTGCTCAACTCCATAATCCTCTTTGTACCACCAGGAAATCTAATGAATTTAGCTTTCCCTTCTCATGTGCTCTTTGGTCAGTTGCATTTTGAGAACCATCCTGAAGCTCCAGAGCCTAATTTAGGTCAGCTGAACTTATCTTGTCATCCCTCTGCAATTACTGTTAAGGAATGCTATTCTTAAATGTCTTACTATTGATTTCTCATGAAAATTATCTAGAAATCAGTCAACCAATATTTTTAAGCATCTTTTGTAGACCCAGCACTTTCCATGGTGGTGAAGGAATACAAATGACCATATGTAAGCCTTGATCTCTGTATTCCATCTGATTTAAAATCAGTAGTGACTTACACAACAAATTGAAACAGTCTTTAGGTACTTATTTGGTTTTGACTAAAGCACAGTGGTTGAGTCAAGAAGAGGGAGGTCAAAATGTAAGGGTTTGCATCTTAGGCTACTCATTTTCACCAAGTCCAATTCATGACTGTACTGAAGTCACACTCAGTAGATAGATGTGGATTAAACAAGATTTACTGAAGGTTTGGGCTTCCCCAGTGGCTCAGGGGTAAAGAATCTGTCTGAAATGCAGGAGACTCAAGAGACCGGGTTCTATCCCTGGGTTGAGAAGATCCCCAGGAGGAGGGCATGGCAACCACTCCAATATTCTTGCCTGGAGAATCCCCATGGACAGAGGAGCCTGGCAGGCTACCATCCATGGGGTCTCAAAGAGTCAGACACGATTGAGCAACTAAGCACAGCATAACACAGCACCAAAGGTTTGCTGAGAATAATATTTGAAAGATACAAGTCAGAAAGATGAGAAATACTCCATTTCTACTTGTAAGTTTCCATCATATGGGAAAATATGCTAAACTGTAATTGAAAAACTGGTTGATTAGTTTGGCTGAACTTCCAAAGCATACTGTACATTCACAATTCAGTGAAAGATCATTTATGAGATGGTAAGTTCCTGCATGTTGGACTCAAAAAGCATTTCTTCTTTATAACCTTTCACTTCGCCCTCTTTGTTAAAGATCAGATATCAGGGAAAAGATTGGACAAGTAACCAGGACATAATTGCTCCAGGGAAAGAAAGTCAGAAGTCTTACAGGGCAAGTGACTTTATCCTGCTGTGGGAATTTCCCTGGGTCACTGTACTGTCACATACTAACTATATTCTGTCCAGCACCTGTCCACTACCATTACCCTTTTCCCATAAATCATCTAGCATATTTTGGGATGTCCCTCATGGTCCAGCAGTAGTTGGGTAGAGTGAGAATATGCATGTTCAGCCTATCTTTCTATATGCTTGACATTCTATCACAGTCCTCACCGAACTGTTTTGTAATGACTTTCATTTGTAATTGCCTAGATCACCTTGCATCTGCCCATGCTGCCCCTTAGTTTATTCTGAACCCAGAATGATCTGTTTCAAATGTAAGCCAGATTGTATCCCTCTACAACTCAAAATTCTCACTCCCTTTTCAGAGTAAAAACCCAAAACCCAAGTCTTAATAATGGCCTAAAGTTCCTATATGAGTTATTTTCAGGAAATAGGAAATTAATAAAACCCAGAGACAATTCCCTGATGACTCAGATGGTAAAGAATCTGCCTGCCATGTAAAAAGAGAACCAGGTTCGGGAAGATCCTGGGTTGGGAAGATCCCCTGTAGAAGGAAATGGCTACCCACTCCAGTATTTTTGCCTGGAGAATTCCATGGACAGAGGAGCCTGGTGGGCTACAGTACATGGGGTCACAAAGAGTCAGACATGACTGAGCAATTAACACTTAACTTACTTACTTAGGGACGCTTATTGCTAACATTTGCTGGATCATGGAGAAAGCTAGGGAATTCCAAGAAAACATATACCTCTGCTTCATTGATTACGTCAAGGCCTTTGACTGTGTGGCTCATAATAAACTGTAGAAAGCTCTGAAAGATATGGGAATACAGACCATCTTACCTATCTCCTGAGAAACCTTATGCGGGTCAAGAAGCAACAGTTAGAACCCTGTGTGGAACAACTGATTGGCTCAAGATTGAGAAAGGAGTACTACAGGGCAGTCTGTTGTCACCCTGTTTGTTTAATCTATACTCTGAGCACATCATGAGAAATGCCGGATTGGATAAGTTACAAGCTGTAATCAAGATATGCAGGAGAAACATCAACAACCTCAAACATGAAGATGAATTCACTCTAATAGCAAAAAGTGAAGAGCAGCTAAAGAGCCTCTTGATGAGGGTGAAGGAGGAGAATCAAACAGCTAGCTTAAAACTAAATATTAAAAAAACTAAGATCATGGCATCTGGCCCCATTACTTCATGGCGAACAGAGGAGGAAAAGGTGGAAGTAGTGACAGATTTCCTCTTTGGGGCTCTAAAATCACTGTGGATGGTGACTGCAGCCATGAAATCAGATGTTTGCTTCTTGGCCAGAAAGCAATGATAAATGTAGACAATGTGTTGAAAAGCAGAAACATTTTTCTGCCAACAAAGGTCTATATAGTGAAGGTTATGGTCTTCCCAGTGGTCATGAACGGTTGTGAGAGCTGGACCGTCAGGAAGACAGAGCACTGAAGAATTGATGCCTTTGAACTATGGTGCTAGAGAAGACTCCTGAGAGTCCCCTGGACAGCAATGAGATAAAACCAGTCAACCTTAAGGGAAATCAACCCTGAATACTCATTGGAAGGACTGATGCTGAAGTATTTTGGTCATCTGATGTGAACAGCTGGCACATTGGAAAAGTCCCTGATGCTGGGAAAGACTGAGGGCAGAGAAGAGAGCATCAGAGGATGAGATGGCTGGATGGCATCACCAATGCAATGGACATGAACTTGGGCAGACTTTGGGAGATGGTGAGGGACACAGAGGCCTGGTGTGCTGAAGTCCCTGGGGTTGCAAAGAGTCAGACATGAATGCGCAACTGAACAACAACAACTTAAACAAAAACAACATCTATGCTGCACCCCAAACCAACTACACTATTCACTGGGGCCATTGTTTATTTTTAAAGGTTCCCCAGGTGGTTTCTTTTTTATGTTATTATCATGGTGAATTTTGAACATACACAAAATTAGACAAGAAAGTAAAAAAGTACACTGACATATATATATCCATAATCCAGTCCCCACATTTCTCAAATCCATCCCCATCCACTGCCCCCACCTTGCATGATCATGGAGCAAATCCCAGACATCATCTCTTTCTATCCATACATATTTCAATAGCTCTAAAAGTTAAGGACTCATTTTTTTGAACATAACCACGACATCATAATCACAGCTAAGGGAACAGTGATTGTGATTCACTGAGGACTGAGAGCCACTACAAGGCCTAACCCCCTGTTTCCACTTGAAGTTCATCTATTTTCTCCCATACCCATTTCCTCCAGTTCCTCCAGTCACACTGCTATCTTGCAGTGTCTCAGACACTGTCTCGAGCCCTTGCATTTGCCATTCTCCCTGCCTGGATGCTCTTCCCCCAGGTGGACAAACGTCTTTTCACCTTGCCCATCACCACTCTCTCTGTTAGGCTTCCTTTGACTATTCATAACAGCAGTTCATCCTCTCTCCATCCCTTGATACCCTCCCCATTCCCCTTTCTTGCTTCTTTTTATCCACTGCATTTGGTACCCGAATTCTTATTGAACTAATAAAACCATATCCCCCTTCCACAAGAGAAGGCACCATGAAAATATTTGCTGAACAAATCCAAGAGTCAATGACTCAGTTGGGTATAATATATTAGGCCTACCAGTGAACCAATGAGATGGTGGGATAAAGGGTAAGAAGTAGAATAAATAGATACTCTATTTCATAAAGCTTAGAGAAAACCCATAAAATTTGTAAACACGAAAATGTAAGACTAATTAATAGGTAACATATTCACAGAGAGCTATTAATGGACAGCACGGTGTTGGAAATAAAATCTGAAGCTCTGAGGCTAACATCAGAAAGGACAGCTGTTCTCTTTTATTAATAGTCCCTTGGGTTGCTTGTACCAGAGAATTAAGCCTGGTTGTTAAAAAGGCACACCATACAATACAGTCATAAAGAAACTGTTGGGACTTCTCTAGTGGTCTAGTGGTTAATACTCCATGCTTCAACTACAAGGGCATGGGTTCAATCCATGGATGGGGAGCTAAGATCCTACATGCCATGCAGCATGGCCAAAAATCAAAAACAAAACAGTTGCAATATATTGATCAAACTTAGCAGTACATAAATATATATACATGTGTTCTATATTCTATAGAGAACAAATAAAGTGTGCAAGGACAGGTCCAAGTAGACAAGCATTCATTCATGTTCTCTTTTGTAGGAGAACCTGATCTCAGGGCTTGTTATGCTCTCATGGAGGATTCCTGGCAATCTGCCAGGTATAGGAAATAGCCTGATGGCTGAGAATTTCTGAAAGGCTGGGTCTGCTCACTCTGGCATAATACAGTACTAAAGCTATACTTCACTATTTCCTCTTCTAAGGCCAAAGAGGATTCCTGGAAGCAGTCCCTTTGGAAACCAAACTTAAAACAGGTTGTTTCAGTCCAGGCTTGGAACATTAAGCATTGGCCGTTGCTATAACAGAGACATAACCCTCATTCTCCCTGGCTCCTGAGGCACAGACATCATGCTTGTATTTACCTGGTAGGTAAATATTCAAGGACACCATCATTAGAGCAACAGGTGGTGGACTTGCACAAGTAATGGTCTCCCGCCTGGCACCCAGTGCCTGGCACCCAGTGTCCAGACAGGAAAGATGCTTTTCACTTCTCGATGATAACATGATGCACCTAGGAAACCCCAGATCCTACTGTAATAAAGACTCCAGTCGTTAAAACATAGCAATTACTTTTGAGATTTGCAGGCAAAAGTTTAACAGTGGCTGCCCACCCATGAGTCTGCATAAGGGGTGATGGCAGAGCTGTATTGATTTCCATGTCCGTCACACATGTGCTCGGAAACAAGTCTCTCGCCAAAGTCAGTCGTTCTGAAATTTACTTTCCGTGCTTTACTGTTGCCTGCAAGAAATGCTACCAAGCTCATGAACACAGACCCGCTTTGTAAATGCAATTAAAAGGAAACGAAGTTTCTCTTAAAACTCTAATGAATTTGTGTTTTGCTTGTTTTCCTTGAGGGCAATTTGGACTAAGCTCTTTTTTTTTTTTTTCTCTTTTAGAAGACATGGGTGTTCATGTACATAGTGATTCGATGTCTGTAGATTCACTAATTCCATTTAGAAGCATTAAAGTAAGGATTGAATTGATGTGCAATGGCCGTAATTTGGCCCAACAGAATTTTCTTTTGCTGGTTTGGAGAAAGATGAAGAAATGAGTACTTTCCACAGAATAGACCTGTTTTTTTTTTTAACTTCTAAAATATTGTTATTCACACCCACCCATTCATTTGGGTGATCGAATGCAGTAAGCTTCTGAAGCCCTGTGGGTGACTAGAAAGTGACCTTACTATTAGAGGTAAGTTAGTGCAAGTGAGTCTCCCACGGATGCAAGAAAGAGAACCTGGCCTTTTATATTTGCCATTTTGCCAAACCTGGTATGAGTTTGTAAACACCATAAAATATGTTACAACGTTTACAGCATATGTCTCTTATTGTTAAGAACTATTGTGAAAGTAGAAGCAGAGTCTACTTCTTAAAATATTTTTTATATAATAGTTATGGCATCCAATTATACAATAGTAATTGTGAATAATTATACCAAACCCCAGTCTGTTTTACGACTACTTCTCACGCTGAGCTCGTATACTCTATATAAACACCATCTGTATCAAACATAAAACTCTTAGTTGCTCTAAGAACACAGGCTTACAAAACGTAGCTGATTAGTTCTGGAGCCAAGTAGTTTCATGGCTATTGCCTGGGTGCCCACAGACCACATGAATCCAATGATCTCCTTCTTGGGCTCCATCCTGTTTCTTTGACACACAGCCTAGTTACCTGTGTGCTCAGCATCTTTGTGGGAATGATGCCTAGGTGCTCAGACCACTGATATGCTTCTGCAGAGGTTTTGCTTAGCACTGAATGTGCTTAATTTGCTCTGCAGAGTTCTGTTCATTTTCTTTATGTGTAGTGGTGATTTAAGCACTTAAAGTTGGCCAAGAGCACTGCTTCCTGAATTTCCCTTGGCTAAATGCTATTGAGGTCTTTAGGTGCCAGACCATTTCCCCAGAAATCTCCAAATGAAGCTTTCCCCTGAAGATGCTTGTCTCTATGCAAAAGGTTTTAACAATGAAAGGGAAGAATAACTTGAAAAAATATGACTCCGGGCTCTGAACAGTTTTTGGTTTAAGAACTTAAACCCTAAGAGTCAGCAATACCCAGAGAAAACAGTGATTTGAAATAAAATGGCACATGCACCCCAATGTTTGTTACAGTGTTATTTACAAGAGCCAGGACATGGAAGCAGTATAAATCTCCATTGACAGAGGGATGGATAAAGAAAATGTGGTACATATACTATGGAATATTAGTCATAGAAAAGAATGAAATAATGCCATTTTTAGCAATATAGATGAACCTAGAGATTATCATACTAAGTGAAGTAAAATCAGACGAAGACAAATATCATATGATATCACTTACAAGTGAAATCTAAAAAGTGGTACAAATGGACTTACTTATAAAACAGAAATAGAATCACAGATGTAGAAAATAAGCCTATGGTTACCAGGGTGTGGAGGGGGAGATAAATTGGGAGATTGGGATTGACATATACACATTACTATATATAAAATATAACTAATAAGGTCCTGCTGTATAGCACAGAGAACTCTACTCAATACTCTGTAATAACCTATATGGGAAAAGAATCTAAAATAAAACTGAATATATGTAATGCATAACTGATTCAATTTGCTGTATACCTGAAACTAACAACATTGTAATTCAACTATATTCCAATTAAAAGATAAATAAAATACTAAATTAAAAAAAGAAAACTGTAAATCAACTACATTTTAATATAAAATAAAAATTAAAGAAAAAAGAATTTAAACCTCTATAGACAGTTACCTATCTCAAGAATCTGACCTTCACATTTTGTCCAGAAAATGAACGACATACATATTTTGTCCCCAGCAGACAAGTAAGTTATTTGGCAATAAACAAACTTCAGACATAACTGAAAACTTGTGTCCAGCAGTCGAATGAACCCCAGAGGCCCATTTCTGGGCTCTTAAAGATCTATATACAAATGTTATTGCCACCCTTTTCACATACTTACATCTTGCAAATTTTCTGTGATAAGAAAGTTCTGCTCTTCTTGCTAAGATTTTGGAATTTATGCTGCAAGAAAAAAATGATATTTATTGGTAAGAAATTTTCTCCAAAGAGCATAAACAATGATGACTACATTTTCTATGTGCAAAAAAAAATAGTGCATTTCTGGGCTTCCCAGGGGGTACTAATAATAAAGAATGCAGGAGACAGTAAGAGATGTGGGTTCAGTACCTGGGTAAGGAAGATCCCCTGGAGGAGGCCATGACGACTCACTCCAGTATTCTTGCCTGGAAATCCCTATGAATAGAGTAGCCTGGTGGGCTCTGGTCCATAGGGTCGCAGTGAGTCGGACACAACTGAAGCAACTTAGCAATGGATCAATTAAGGGGGAAAAAAGTGCATTTCCCTTGTGGAACTAGGTTCTGCTTTGGAAAGAGCTATAACTGTACTCACATTAGTTGGCCAAAATATTCTGAACATCATTAAAAAGCTCCATGCTAGGTATGCCAGCCTTTGGATACAATTTATAACAATGTTATTATGAAGAAAATGGTGCTAGTCCTTCCAGGTAACCATCCAAACAGCCAAAGATGGATATCTTAATTTGGCATCCAAAAAAGCACAAGAGAGGTCAGACTGTATGTAGGTAATTTCCTCAGATGCTATTATTTGTCCCCTGGGAATCCACATACTCAATACCAATTATGGAGGAGAGGATTAAGAATGGGCAGAAAGGGTGTGGGTGGAACAGCAGGTCTGAATGATTTGGGCTAAGATCTTGTATCAAATTTGCAAATTACCAATTAAGGCGGGTTTACAACATGGCATCATCTTCGCTCATTGTGACAAATTGGAAATTAAGGCTTCCACTGCATGTCAGAGGGACGTCACTTAACAAGGAATATTATCAAAAGGATCTTACTTAATTTCTGCAGACCCTTGGAAACAAGGCACACTGACCAGAAAGAAAAGGCAGGCAAAAATCTGAAAATAAACATAAGACCTGGATCTCAAAATAACCTTGTTCTTGTTGACTTTGAATAAATCACTCAAATACCTTATAAGTGAAAGCTCCCAAGAATTCATTCACCAGAATGCTGGTGTCTGGTATTATGAATCTGTTAGAATGGTATTCATTTCTATTCAACCTTAGCAAGTGACTATTTTCAAGGTATCTTTAGTAGTGTTTATATAAAGTTAAGACAACAATAAAATCTTGTGAACAGCAGACACACTTAACTTCTATATTTCCTTTAACAAGTAGCAGCCTCTGGCAGAACACTGCCCACTTAATGAGGGGGAAATGGACAGGTAACTTATGAATCAGTATCCCAACCCATAATCCCTAGGAAGACACATTCCCTACCCTGTCATTGATTTCCCATGCTCAATATTAATTCACAGGATTCCTTAAATTATATATAACAGTGCCCACCTATGTAGTGTTTCTCCCTCCCAATTTCCCCTAAAGCCTGTGTTTCTCCTCCTTCACAAACACGTAGAGAAATATCATGCTTTTGCACTTCTGCAGCACCTCCGATCCCAGCGTTCGAAGCCCACAGGTCAAAGCTGTTTACCTGAATAGAAAATAATTACAGAGAGATCTCAGTAAGAGAAAACAATCAGACTGGAAGATATTCACACTGTAAAAACTGCCATGTGGCATTATGCCCCATTGAGAACACAGGCTAGGGGGCATTTGCTTTGGTTTACTGCTTGACTAGTCATGAGGAAAACATAGATTAATTATTCTCTTTGCTACTGTGATGGATTTCTGTCATCTATCTATCTATTAATATCTACCTATTATCTATATATACCACCCATCTATGCACACACATATTTATTTATACATCCTACATAGAAACATATGACAGATATAAGTACATGTCAAATATATATGCCATATCTATACAAATATTAGAAGATAAATGAAGTAACAGGTCTAGAAGGAGAAAATTTCCATTCCAGTTCTGACTGTGTCTCTTACAAGCAAAAAGATACTGGAACAAGCCAAGACCCTCGCAGTGCCTCAGTTTCCTGATTTGTGATGTGGGGTTCACTCCTGTACTATCTAGAGAGGGAACTGAATGAGCAAATCCATAGCAAACTGCTTTGAAAAGTACAGAGTACTATACAAATGCTGGGGATATAATGAGATGTCTTACAAAAGAACATTATTTCTCTGCTAAGAAGTGTACCTCCACATTCGCGTTTTCTGTCTGTGAAGGTTCTTCTTTGAAATTAAATTGAGACCATAACCAACATCCCTCCCAGGGCTGCCTGAGGTTTTACTCAGGCAACAAAGCAAGGCCTTCTTTTTATCATTCATCGCATTTGAGTTCAAGCACTGAGAGGTACTTTTTACCAGTGGAGAAAATAGCTTTCTTTTCACAGCAGAAACACAGAAAATGACCTCCCTCTGGATGCTAATGTGAGGATGAGGCTTATTCTGCAGTCATCTCCCAAAATGCCTCGATTCGGCTTTGTCAGTGGCGTGTTTCTGTACCAGGAAGTTGGGAGTGGTAAGAGAGTGAGTCTGAAGCCATTGCCTTATTATTTATGTGAAGAATTAAAATACTGAGATACATTTTCAAGTGGGAATCTTGTTCCTTTTCTTCTTTGGCTTTTAGGGCCAACTGGATGCTCCCATTTTCAAAAGTAAGTTAAGATAAAGTCCCTTATGCATTCAATCAACCCTGATTATCATACGTTCCTTACTCAGACACCTCCAGTGCTTTTTGATTTAAGTTCCCAGCTGGGCGAACAAGAACTTCTACAAATCTAATCCCAGATTGCCTTTCTAGCCCTTTCTCCTGCTCAATCTTCCCTCCCCCACCCCACCCTCACCACCTAAAGCACTGTGTGTCCAATTTGCTATATCCTCTACAGCTTTCTTTTTCTTTTTTAAAGATTTGTTTATTTATTTCTGGCCGTGCTGCATCTTGTTTGCTGTGCACCGGCTTTCTCTAGTTGAGGCAAGTGGGGGCTACTCTCCAGTTGAGGTGTGCAGGCTTCTCATCACTGTGGTTTCTCTTGTTGCAGAGCACAGGCTCTAGGCATGAGGGCTTCAGTAGTTACGGTGCATGGGCTTAGCTGCCCCATGGCATGTGGGATCTTCCCGGACCAGGGATCGAACCCATAGCCCCTGCATTGGCAGGCATATTCTTAACCACTGGACCACCAGGAAGTCCTCGGTTGCTGTTCTGATGGTGTCTGTGCTTTCAACCCGGGTGACTTTTCTCCTGCTCCTGCTTGTCTGGAGATGCCTCCTTCTACTAGGATGGGGCTTCCATCTCTGGCCTAGTGAAATTCTGCCCAACCTTTAAGGCACATCTTAAATGCCAATAATCCCAAGGAGCTTTCCTTAATACCCCTGACCAATTGCAATCCCTTCCCTTTCCAAATAAATTGTAATTTTCTCTGATTACAAGAACAGCAAAACCTCACAACCACCCATGTGGGTTCTGTGTCTCTTGTCGGCATATCGATCACCATCTACTAAGTGCTTTTCCTACCACAATTGAAAAAAAAATTAAAAACTCCCAAAGTTAAGGATGGCTTTTATTTTATTTTTTTAACTTGTATTGTGGAAAATCTCAAACATATACAGAAGGCCCTGTTTATTTTTGCATCTCCTTCGGGACCTATCATAGTGTTTTGCATGTAGCAGAAGTAAATTTAAGTAATTAGGGCCTTAGGCAAATAGAGCTGTCAGTCGGCATCTCTGACTCCATGTTTGTTGGATGGTCACGCTTTTCCTTGGTAACACCCCAGCATGTACAACCCACACACCTGTGGGATCACACTCAACACGGGTTAAACCCACTCACCAACTTTCAGATTTAGGGAAAGTGCTAATCCTTGGAGTTACATCAGACAGTCAGCAAAAAGAACCGTATTTGAGAGGATAAGGAGAACAAAATCCAGATAAGAATATTTTCTAAGAGAATTTTAATCTGGTTGTCATTTGTGTTTTTCAAGTAATGCACATTTCCTCTAAATATGAAATATTTGGTGGATAATCAATCTTCAAGTACAAGAGCTCTTTACACCCTTTAGAATCATAGCTTTTCTTTCACCTTGCATTATTAACTGATACAAATATCCTTTTGAAGAATCATCCCTTTATCAAAACCTCATGCCAGACTCTTAATTCTAGCACTTTGGACAGATATTTCAAAAAATTTTGTGCTCACTAAGCCCATTAATGTTTGCTATTACCATGTATTGTGTGTATGTGTGTGTGTGTTTGGGGGGAGCAATGAAATGTTTAAAGCAAACCAGAACTCTTGAGTGATAGATTACACACCCATGCTGTGTCACTTCCAATTAACTCAAATTGACTGTACACCAAGCTATTCTGTGAGTGCATGGAAGATCAATAAATATGGGGAAAATCCAGCCCAGCTCCCCACTTTCCCATCCGATCCTAGTAGGTCTGAGGCGGATCATGCTCCTGTGATGTGTGTGCCATGGCTCAGGCAGGCAGGTGGTGCGGAGACACCATTCAAACTTGGCCTATTCAATCCCAACTCCTCTAACTCGCCATTCATGCATAGCAAAACACCATCTGGTCCTATTTTGCCTCCAGCAATCACAGCTGACCAAAAACGATAATAACAGCTGTTGCAAAACAAAAGCCAAACAAAGGGGGTGGGGAAGGGGGGGAAGGAAAGGTTAGATCGAAGTCCAGTGCTGAAAAATGCTCCATGAAGTGAGAAATGGGAGAGAAACCATTCAGATGTCTGAATGGACACAGCAGAGGACTTCTACTTAAACCTGAGATATTCATCCATCTGTCTAGAAAGCCTTCAGACCTCCGTCCGGTGGTAATGTATTGCAGAAATTATGCTGCACGAAGGCATTTAAGCTTCTGTTCTGTGAGTTGGGAGCTAACGACCCCATGTCAGCTAGAAAATGAAAACTCCTTATGTTCTTTCATCATAAAGCAGGACAGGTTAATGCAAAAAAAATAGAGCCTGTTTAGCCGAGTAATAAAATAACGTGCACACGGCAGGGGAGAGAAAAGGTGTGTGTCATGGAGGAGGGGATGGGGGGAGTCTCGTTAATGTCTGTGGACCACTGGAGAGGGAAAGTATAGATGTGTCCCACTAATCAGCTTCTATAATGTTCATGCCTATTTTTCATTACCCTGATTCATTTCTGACTTGTAACAAACAAACAAAAAAAACCACATACCAAATACACCACATACTTACTTATGCCTTAGAAATAGGAATCAATCCTATGCACAAAATGAAATACAAGTTGACTCATAATATGCTTTTAACAGATCCTGAGAATAATATGGTAACAAGGTCGGGAAATTTGTTTCATGATTCAAGCTTTTTGACATTTTCAAGATATAGTTTTGCCTGGTGATTAATTTTTTAAACTGTAGTAATTAAGCTATTTTTTTCTCGAAATTGACCGTCAGTGGCTTAGCAACATTTAATCAGATGTGATAAAACCCAAGATTTATAAAAATCATTTAATAGATGATACAACACCTGCTTCTAACTGCAAACAGTTGAAAACAGACTTCATTTGCAATTAAGTCTTATCACTAGTGACATTTTTTTCCCGAGCAATACTTCATGGGTTTTCAAAATGACAATTACAGAACTAATACACAATTACTGTCACATGTAGTTTAGCAATTAATTTTGAAGACATTTGTCTAAAGATTTCACAACAGAATATAAAATGGTTCTTATTGTTATGTAATGTTAGTTTCAATTCACAGAAAATCTTTTACCATCAGCTCTGCCTCTGATGCGTCTGGTGTAAGCATCTCATTTCTTTGTGGAATACAATTGTCCCCTTGTAGATGTGATTAGGCATCATTCTTAGACTGTTTGAACACTGATACCTGTCAACTAATACATCTCATGAAAAGCTTCAATTTAGACATAAATTTTTCTACAGCCAGATATCTATAAATTTATAATTAGAATCTCTTGCTGTTCAATATTTGTACATAATACAGAGGACGAGAGGATTATGAAATATTGAAAGCTGAATTCATTATTCATAGCCCACAACATACAGTAAATATTCTTTGAAATACAACAACAACTTTGAGGAATCCATATTCCATTATTTTTTGAATGTCTTGCACGCAGTAGCCATGGATACCACCATTCACACCCTCATTTTTTTTCCAGATTAGGATTCTGGTCAGGGTTGACACTTGCTGTTTTTAATTTTCATTTTATCATAAGCAGTTGAAGACTGTTGCCAGTGGTAATTTGCAATTTTTATCAAGACCTCTTCATTATAGCTTCTGACAGGACAGATGCTGTAATTAATCATGCAGGACAACTGGGGATAGTGGTCACAGTGTTCTCAAAGAGGAGTCACTACTGAGCAAGAAAAGGGGGGAAGAAATGGGCACTGAAATAATTATTTTGGCTTAAGAATTAGCATTCACTACCCATTTTAATAGCAATAAAGACACAATGCCAGCTAGTTCGAGCCCCAAATAGAAGATGATTGCTTTTTCCTCTAGACTTACCTTGCCGTTGCATCTTAATAAAATGATAATTATAAATAATTACTAATTGTTCTATTTATTTTGCTATTTTTTGGCCCCACTGCACAGCTTGTGGGATCTTAGTTCCTCCACCAGTGATCGAACTTGTGCCCTCACCATTGAAAGCTCAGAGTCCTAAACCACTGGGCAGCCAGGGAATTCCATTAATGGCTCTATTTCCAATGGTTTAGCTTCTTTCTAACAGGCCCTGATTTGGGGCCATGCAATCCACATTTTTAGCTGTGAATCTCATATTCTCAGAAAAATAGAAGATACCTGGGCTTAAACATAGGTTGGTATGGAATCTATTTCCCCCATCGTCTACATATTCAAGGAACCACAAGTGAAATTTGACATATCATTTTATTTGAAAAGTGAACAGTTGCCTGGTTGTTGCATCAAAATACAGTCCACAGTTTTTACTGAAATGTGTTTATTCTATAGCAAGATAAAAGCATTTTTGTTTTAGTTAAGCAAAATACAAACAACTTAATTGCTGCTATCATAACTCATAAAAAAGTATAAAACAGCATAAAAACACAATAAGCAACGTAGCAATGAATGGTTTATGTCACCAGTGTTTACGTTAAAGCCTCATTTATGAAAACTTTACAACACATGATATGAAAACTTACAACTTTGAAAGAAAATATTTACATTGATTATTCAGATGTGGTGCGCCTTTTAAATATTCTACTGGTATTACATCATAATAAAAACTCTTGCTTCTTTTTTAAATCTTAACTTTTGTAATAACTGTCTTCATTTAAGTGCATTTCCCTTTTAAAAATACAGTGTTTTTAATTTTCGAAACTTGTCACTCAAAACACAGAATATAATATTCACATTCTTTTCTTCTAATTGGAATGAATAGAATGGGCTAACAGTGGTCATAGTGTTACAACATATACTATGGTTTGGTTTGGAGAAGTCATGGGTAAAAAGTGAAAAGGAGTCAATAATTGAATCTAATCACTTGCATTTTTTTTTTTTCTGGAGAGATTTAAGGAAAAAAATAAGAGCTTTGGCAAAAGTCTGTGATTTACATTATTTTTTTCATGACAAAAAAATGCCATCAACGATTGACGTCATACAAATGTTTGTATGAAACTGGATCTTCATGTTTCAGGTAGTTACTGACTGTGCTTTTTAGGTTTTAGGGCTTCAGAAGTTCCAGTCGCCTTGAAGTGGGGATTCTTCACTTCAGGAGAAATAAGGCCATTTGCTATGACTCAGAGAGGCCAGTTTATTATAGTCATTAGTCTGTCCTAGGATTCATGACATGGTTTGATTCACATATTGTAGGTAGAGCCTGAATAAATAAAAAAGCCATCACATAGAAGAGCACAGCTTTTCTTGCTTAAAAACAGAGTAGTTTTGAGATCTTTCAGCTCCACTGTTCAGTTCTTCTTGCCTATCTAATAGACACTGGAGAGGACCACCGAGATCGGTTACACCTTTCTGCATCACCAAACCCGGACTCCAAGAGTTGCAGCCGCCTGGGGTGTACCCTCCGACGGCCACTCTCTCCCAGACGAGGCACAACCGCCTGCCCCGCGCTCGTCTTCAGAAAATACTGACCTGCGATAATACTTGAGTCTGTGTCTGAGACTGTATCTGCGACGGGTGCTGCTGAGAGGCCGGCTGGGGGCTCCCGAGGGCGGGGATGGGGGAAGTGATCTGGGAGGTGACTGGGGAGTGCTGCCGGGGAGAAGGCTGGGACTGATGTTGCATGTGTTGCAGCTGCTGCAGCTGGAGACGCTGCTGCAGCTGCTGCTGGTTGATGTGCTGCTGCAGCTGCTGCTGCTGCAGCTGCACGTGGTGCTGAAAATGCTGCTGCTGCAGCTGCTGCTGGAGCTGCTGCTGCTGCAACTGCTGCTGCTGGAGCTGCTGCATCTGCTGCTGCTGCTGCTGCTGCTGCGTCTGCACTGAGGGGCTCACCTGCGCGGAGGACGCCGAGCCCACCATGGAGCTGATCAGCGGAGCCCCAAGGTTCGACGGCATGCTGGCGGCGATGGTGACAGATGTGACCATCGGGTTCACGGGGAGTCTCATGGTCAAGGGTTTGGGAGCGATTGACCGAGGGAGCGACGGTTGGAGAGTCTGAGGGGAGGCTGACACGGTTCCGTGCTGAGACAGCGGAGGGTTGAGAAGGAGGGAGGAGGTCAGATTGGTGGACGCCAGGGTCTGCTGAACGGAGCGAATGGTCTGGGCTTCTGCTGATTCCGCGGCAGCCTGCATTTGAGGGGAGAGGGTTGGAGTGTTTTCATAAGGACTGTGAATGGCTGACCAAAACGATCAGCGTTATTCATGCTTCCCTGAGCCCAGGCACTTTGTGGGAGGACTAGGCAGCTCTTCCCGGAGGTGGAGTCCAACTCCCCACGTTTTGAATCTGAGCTGGCTTGGCACCTTTGCTCTGGTCAACAGAGAGTGATGGAAATGAGGCTTCCAAATCTGTCTGTCTCTCTCAGAACCTACCACTAGGTGATGACAGACATGTGGCCCTGGTACCAGGCTCAATTACTAGCTCACCGCCAGCCAGCCCACTGCCATGTATGGGTATATGTGTGCCAGCTGCACACAGATTGAGAAGGACTTGGTGATGCTGCCTTGCCTTGGTCTAGACCTGAAGATCCAGATAGTTACCTGGCCCTCTCTGAGATACATGCTTATCTTTGTGAGCCACTGGGCTTTGGGTCTATACAAGTGTTCACAGCACTACTGTACTGAAAGATGACTGATACATACGTTTAGTGAGTAACAGTTGTTCAGCATTAAAACCTGAACTAAGATCATCACCAAGAACCATTTTGAAAGACAGTGAGTGTAGACTGCCCGAGTACAAGTCTAGCTCCACTACTCAACAGCTCTGTGACTTGTGCCATGTTAATTCAGCCATGTGTTCCTCAGTTTCCTTATCCATCAAATGGGGTTTAATGGTCTTTACCTTGTGTAGAGGTTGTGAGAATTAAATAAACTCGTATAATTGTTAAGCATTTACAACAGTTTCCTGGCCTACAGAAAGCACTTGGTAACTGTTAGCTATTTTCACTCATTAACAAGCTCTACTGCCAGAAAATGACTATTCTTAGAAAACTTCAAAGCCCTGTATATAATAATCAGAGCCATGATTATTTACGACAGTGCTCACTTGAGTATAAGAAAAATATAACTGAATTCTTTAGAGACACTTAGTTGAAGAACTTTACAACTTTAGAAATATTTTGGTTTACCAAATATTTTCAGTTTTCCAAAATGTATCAAAGATGTCATGCATAAGTGGAGAGTGTTCAATTCTCATGGGACCGAATAATCTGTTATAAACAAACAATCTGGGGCTCAACATGCAGAGAAACTGCCTAATATATTTTGTACTAAAAACACATCATCAGCTCCACAAAAATATTTTACTAATGCAACTGTGATTGGAATGATTTCTTTTAAAGACATATTTCTTCTTCTTCTTCATAAAATTAGGGCTTTTTTGGAGGGGAGTAGGGACAGGGGCTGCCATCCACTCTCTTTAATGATTTTGAATGTTTATTTCTAGATTTTTATTACTTACATTTATAAAATCTACTATTAGAAGAAACTTGAGGAATGAATTTACATGGAAAATCAATGGAGGTAGGAAAAGCCATGGCTGATGGCTTCTGTTTGAAGACCTTATCAGTGTAAGACTCTATCCATTGGTGGACAGTTTTCTGATTTTGTACAAAAGCTCAGGGGATGGGGTGAGGGTGGGGGCTGCACATGACTGGAGGGTGGAGGGTCATGTTCTAAAGTCTTTGGTTAAGAAGAAACCCACAAATGTTCATAACGATCTTTAAAAACCATTACATAACCCACAAAGTAGAAATGCAGTTTTCTACATAGAAACAACACATTATTTTTAAATACTCTAGTATTTAAAAATTGCCAAGACAGTCTTAAGGAAGAAACGACAAGAAAAGTCTATACTTAGACACATGGGCAATCACGCCATTGTACCTTTAAGATGCTCCCCTAGTGGAGAATGGAAAAGTGGATGGCTATGAAGATCTCCTGCTCACCTCACCACTCCTTTATGGTTTAATATTAAGCCTCTATTAATTTTGTTGGTTATTGTGAAGACTAAAAGTGATAGTTGAGTCACATCTTAAGGGAGGGAGTTTCAGGCTCTGAATGTAGTGTATGCTCAGTTGCTTCAGTAGCATCTGACTCTTCGCAACTATATGGACTATAGCTCGCCAGGCTCCTCTGTCCAAGGGATTCTCCGGGCAAGAATACTGGAGTGGCTTGCCATGCCTGCCTCCAGGGGATCTTCCCCACTCAGAGAATGAGCCTGCATCTCCTGTGTTTCCTGCATTGCAGGTGGATTCTTTACCACTGAGCCACCAGAGAAGCCCTCTGAATGTAAAGGCTAAAGTTAAAAGCTCATGTGATACACCCTTGTTTCTTATTTCTAATGCTGAGGCTGAAATCTTGCTCCCTATAATCCCACTCCGTGAATGAGTTCCATCCAGGACACAGCAGGCAAAGTTAAGCTTTCCTTCCATGATGGCTGGAAGGACCAAAATCAAATGCCCCCAAATCCTTGCTTCCATGATTCTTTTAATTATTTAAATATGATTTGATTTTCAGTCCTTACCATCATGGAGACAACCCACTAGAGGGCCTTCAATTAGTCATCATTTCTCTTTATATCATGGGGACCAAAACAGAGAGAACAGATTCTTCAGGTGTGGTCTAGTCATCAAACTATACAGTTAGATGCTGCTTCCTGTGAGATCACCATATTAGCAGCTATTTCACACTTTAGGGTCAGGTTGAAGTTATTCTAAACTTATACCTCAAGGGCCATTTTAGTTGCCTTCTATGTCACTGACTATAAATTTGGGGTGTTCTCAACTGCCTTGGGGCTTCCTAGGAGGCTCACTGGTAAAGAATCTGCCTGCTAAGCAGGAGACACGGGTTTGGTCCTTGGGTTGGGAAGATCCCCTGGAGAAGGAAATGGTGACCCACTCCAGTATTCTTGCCCGGAAAATTCCATGGACAGAGGAGCCTGGCGGGCTACAGTCCATGGGGTTGCTAGAGCACGACATGACATGACTTACCAACTCAACAACAATAATACTTACCTATTGAAAAAACAAAAACAAAACAAAACTACCCCTAAAGAATTTTAGATTTGTTCTTTTTAAATTCCATCCTATTGAATAGTTTTTCCAGTATCAATGGAATCAATCTATCCATTGGGAAACATTTCTGAATCAGATTTTAGTATCCAATGTAAAACTTTTAAGTTATCCCTTCTAAGTCAGTCATAGATCTGATCAACCCAATCACAGATGTGCATTTTGAGTTACTGGCTCTTGGCTCAAATCCATGTATGGTCAATTATTCACACTCTAATACACAAAGATCACCTATACCTGCTTCTGGGTAAGTGAATGAATAAATGATCCACTTGAGTACATGCACACTGTTACTCTATTCATGACACTCCATCTAATTAGCCATCAAATACACCTCAATTCTTAACATCTGTAGCCCACACATTCAGTGGTTTTCTACCAATGTGCAAGTCTGCATCCAGAATCGGTATATCTCTCAATGTGCATCTTCCAGAGTCCCAGAAAAAGGCTTTGCTAAGGACCTGATGAATGTTTTCTCTTTCTAATGAAACGGGCAATGTCCTAAGAACTGTCAAAGACAACCTCTCTTGATCTGGTTATGAGCAGCTGCCAATGGTAGATCTTAATATAAAGAAGAAACAACTCAGGTGAAAAAGAGAAAAAAGGGCTAAATTCCTTTTAAATGGCTTTGCCAGCAACACTGACCATGCCCTGAGGCCCTACATGGTGTTTTGAGGCTATGACAAAGACAATGAAATGGAATCTCTGCTTGCCAGAGGAAATACATCAAGAGCAAAAATATTGGTTCACATTATCCTCCCCAAAGCCTTTCTAAATTCTAGGAAGGCTAAAGACAAAGTTAATTAAATGTTAAAATAGAAGGAAACAGCTCATGCCCCTTTTGGATCAAGGTAATAATAATCCAGAGTGACATTTGCTTTAGAATACCAGTGCATTTTATAATACATCAGGGCCTATTGTATACTCTATGTATAATACATGTATACATGTCTTTTTTTTTAAGTACCTGGAGCATAATTTTGTCTTAAATAATCATGAGGTTTACTTATTTATATGATGGAACAGTTTGGTCAAAAATGTAACATCCTCTATTACAATAATGCAACCACTGGAGAATTTATGATCTGATGTCCAAAAATGCCTGAGAAACATACTTCTCAATTTAAATAAAGGACATTAACACAGATCTCAGTCCCTGACAGGAAGAAAGGGGCTGTTTAAGATCTGTCTAAATAGCTTCAGCCAACATACGCAGAGATCAGTGAATCTTTTGGAAACAATTTGGATTCATTAGCTTAAATGAACTCTTATTTTTTACGCTGTCATTTGAGTTATCATTTGAGAACAAATATGTTTATGAGTTGTTCGAGGTGCTATCTTAAAAAAAAAAATCAACTCAAAGAGGAGTTGCATTTATGTTTTCAATGCTCCAGGGTTGTTTTCAACTTTGTAACTTAGAGACTGGCGGCTCCTTTACCTTAGAAACGAGGCTGGCCCTGTATGCAGCCAGGGCTTTCAAGTATTCTTTTTTGGCAGCTTCCGTTTTCCTTTTATATACCTATTAAAAGACCACAATTAGCACCACCTTTAGCATACACATTCTCAGCCATAAAATAACTGCTGTGCAAATTAGGTTGCAACAGAACTCACATAAAAAGTTGGTCTCCCTGGCTTTGATTTTTAAATGTGAAAACACACACACACAGGTATTAAAACAAAACCAAACCCTGCCACCCTCACTGGGACACAGTTTTGATGTTGACTATTACAAACAGAAAAAGATTTCAGCTAGCAGCACAGAATTCATGAGAATAATAGCTGAGGGCCTCCTGTTCAGGCAGTAAATAAGGTAATGAGAATGAAGTTTGTGGCCAACAGTTTAAATTATAGAAAATTAACAATTTCTCCATCATGTCTTCTTTCCCTCATACTCATTTCTAAACTGAAACAAACCAGAGGATGAAAACCCAGCAACAACAACAGGGAGAGCAAGTGAAGACAGAAGAGAAAAGATGGAGACCTTACTTTTTGAGAGAGAGAAAAAAAATCAGAAATAGTGAAAGGTAAAAGGTTTCCATTAGTGAGACCAGTGATTTACATAAATAAATCCCAGAACACAAAACCTGATTTGGGCTTCCTTTTCTTAGACAATGGTCTGATGGCTAGCTGTTACACCAAAATGCAACTATCTTTTTCCCTCCAGAATTTAAAAGTTAGATGCAGCAGTTTGCCAGCCCCTTAGGATTACATTTCTAGGGTAGAAGATGGGGTTGCTGCCTAGAGCATGGAGCTCAGTGCAAACAAACAGGAAGATTCCACAGCAGCATAAGCCCAAGGTAACCAGCTGGTAGGAATGAGTTCATGATTAAAGGAAAAAAGGAAGACAGAAAGAAAGAAAGAAAATCAAGGGTTTTCCATTCTATTCCTGAAACAATTATTCTGGTTTACTACTAACAGGGGTCTATTCCTGTGAGGATATGTGAAATTAACGCCTATGGATGGTCATTGGAATTTCACAGAGAAGACAGTGGAGAACTGAGCCCCAAGGAAACCATTCTTCTCTGCATTTGTGTGGGGGACTTGCATGGGGAAAGACAGGATGCTAGACCCTAAGGAAGTGTCTTCCACAAGCATGGCTAATCTCTCAAGGACTCTCATATGGTCACACTTTCAAATGAACATGGAATAAAATTTCAAATGCCCAATGACAATAATGAGACACACAGAGGCGGCTTCAAAGTTTGGAAACCCACCAGGAGAACACAAAGGTTCAGAAAGATGATCAAAAAAAATGGCAAGCAGGATGGACCTAATCCCTCTGTAGTGCCCTTTGCGGCAAAGAGGGGATTGGGGAAATTTCGCATTATTTAAAATGAAAAGATTATCATCAAAAGTTTATGCTCGCAGGATACTGCCTGGATCTCCTCCAACTCTCTTCTGAACGGGTTCTGAACACACACCCCTTAAGGGAACTGAGAAATACAGATAACTAGAAAGTACTTTGGAGTCATATGTTTGTGTTTTTTAATTCCAGAGCTTAGAAAAAGGCTTTCATGAGAGGCAATCATATTAAGGGGATGTATTCACCCAGAAAACGTGTCAGGAATATTCTTGGAACATTGAATTATATGGCTGTGATGGGTCTTTGCCTGAACTTACCTGCTTTTGTTCTTCCCCGAGGCTGTCCCACATAGATGCTACGATTTTTGAGACCTCTCCAAAGGTCGCATTGGGGTTCTGACCTTTAATTGCAGCCTGTGTGTCTCTGAAAAACAGGGCATATGCTGACACTGGCTTCTGTGGCTCATTGGGATCTTTCTTTTTCTTTTTCTTTGGAGTCTTGGGCTTCTTGCCAGAATCTGGAGCAGCTCTTTTCTCTCCGATGGCCTGCAAAGCAGGATGAAAATTCACTGCCTAGAATGTACTTGCAGAGAATGCAGAGAGACTTACTCAGGTCCCTGGTTGTTCTTTTAAGGTTTTGTTAAACATCATCAACAGATGAATCACCACCAAAAGGGGGGCGGGTAAATTTGCTTAGTGTTAACTGGAGAGCAGAGATTAGCATTTAGAACATTGATTAATGAGACCCAGAAGTATCTTCAATACAGTTGCAACATATGCTTTAAATAGCAATTATGAATAATGAAAAACAGGATGCTTTGTACCAAACACATATGTGTTGTGTGTGTGTGTGTGTTACATATGTACTCATAAACAAAATATTTTACATTTTCAGAGGTTTTAGAAGTAAAGCTAAATAACATTCAGGATGTTGATCATACTCAGATATTTTAAATGAGACACATACCATCATGTATGATTGGCTTGAGTTGATATTTTGAAGCTTGGTTTTATTTCTTTTCTAAACCAGAATTTTACTTTGCTAATGGTATCCAGAAACTCAAATGGAAATTAGCTCTAATCCCTAAGTTTGCACAAAAAGGGAAAGGCCACTTTTATTTTCTAAAATAATAAAAACTTGCTAAAAAATAGAATAAGGAATGTAAAAGTGTCCAAACTCTAACTAGAGCTAGAAAGGAAATTGATACTCTTCATAAAATTAAAAACCTGTAAAAGTACAGCAACAATAGATACTTAAAATCACCAAGGCTAAAAAGAAGACTAATAAGATGCTTATTATTATCTATAGTAAGTAACCCTGTCCAATATTCCCAATGAACTTTGAAATCAAAACCATAGGAATAATATATAGTTTCCAAAATTTATATACCACTGAGCTCTAATACTCACCTGCTACCATCATCTAATTTCAGCAATCATATAACAGACTCATCAGAGAAGCAGGGGAAATGATTCACTAACCTTGTTTTATACCCCTCTCATCCCCTAGATTATAATATGATGACTATATTGGAGATAATTTTGCAGTTAACTTCATCAAGACTCCTGAAGTGCTTGACAAAATATGTTTAAAAACCAGCCCTGGGCAAGATCAACAGAAATAGATTCAAGTTACTAACAGATTGGCATCTGATGGCCTTAAGTCTTGAATCTTAACTCAAATTTTCCGAGAGTATCATTACTTTCTGAAAGAGGGTCATATGGAACTTAATTCAATGACTAGAATTCATAGGGAGGAAACTGATAAGTAACTTTTCTTTGAGAGCTCTGAACCCTAGGAAGCCAGTAACTCCTTCTTGGTGGGCCTGTTGTTTGTACTATTTGAGTAATAACCACATCCATACTTTACACAAGTAGCTTACAGACGTCAGTAGGTGTTAAGCTAGACTTTACCTCTCCTCCAAAATGCCATCTTTCATAACTCACACAATGAATTAAATAAAATTCCATAGACCCCACAGTCTTTTTTTCTAAATCTTCAGAATAAGTGCAACTTGCATTTTAGTTAATGAATCTGAACTTGCAAGCGAGTCAGATGTCTTCTAGTTAGTTAGAGCTTCAACTTGAGCCAAATTTTCCTTCAATGAAAAATACTACTTTAGCCACAAGGAAAAAAATATATACACAGATTTTTCTAATTGAGTCAAACTCCATTCTTTTCTTGGAAGAGAATTTGGCACTGTTTGCACTAATAATACCCTGACCAATGACAAGAGGAAAGCTATTTCCAGTGTAGCTTTTTCCAAATAAGAGTTCAGTTCCATTCTTTGCAAAACAACATTCAAATGTTGACAACCTTTGTCATCTTTCTTGGACAACCATGACTTGCCCTAATCATCATTACCTTTTAAGAATAAACCCAAAATGAAGAATCTCACAGTTTAAATAAAAGCTCAGAATTAATTCCCCTAAAGAAACTTTGCATAGTTGACTCAAAGGGCTGTGAAAAAGTGGAGAAATAGCTTTATCCTAAAGACATAATCAACAATAATGTTAATCTTCATTTTTTCAGCTAAGTTTCTTAAAAGATATACTGGATTCTTTGTCTTTACTCAAAACCTAGATTCTGTCTAAAAATGGAACAAGCTAAGAGTCACATAAAGTTTTCTTTATAGAGATGACAATTTTAGATTGATACAGAGGTAAGTACTAAGATCAGTGGGAATGTGAGCAAAATGAAAGGAATCCATTTGAACTGTGTAATAGCCAGCTGTAACCAAGGTATATCTTATATACATCCCTCGAGTTTCTTTATCATTTCCCACTTCACCCTGCTGAAGTCCTTGTGAGTGTGAGCAAAGACTGCTAAGCAAATTTCCCCACTCTGTGTCCAGTGGGGAGTTAACATATCTGGACAGACCAAACTCTCTTTAAAATCCCTGCCATGCCACCTTTCTCCTCTCTTCAGCTAAACTCCCTCCTCTTTTCATCACCTGCAATCTTCTCTAAGCACCTCTTCTTCTATTTCTATTTAAACATAAATGATGCTGAAAGTAAAAATAAATGATGCTCAATATTCTGGCTTTGACTTGTTCCTTGCCCACTCTGAGAAATTCTGGTTACTTTTATGTGCTCCTATCTATGTGCCAATGGTCCAAAAATCTATACTTCCGTCTCTAACAGACTGAATTCTACTCTCTCCAATGGACTAAGTTCTACACTCAAATGGAAACATCTCAAATCCAACCCCTACCATGCCAAACTCTCAGCTTCCCCATGGGGGTAAAAATAGCACTCCTCACTTCCTGGTTTAATCTTCTCCATTTACTGATATCCATGCTGGTTCTCAGAGTAAAACCCAACATACCTTTTACTCCTTCAAATTCCAGGCAATCATCAAACCTTAATGGGTGATTCTCTCTCTCTTGAATATCTCACTAACCTGGTACCTCCTGTATGCCTGCCTCTGCTAAAATTAAAGGAAACAAATAATAACAAAAGGATGTTTTAATTAGTTTCCTTCTATCTGATCCCTGTCTTTGTAACACGTTCTATATACAGCCTAAGTTATCTTTCTAAAGCAAAAAATCTGTTTATGCCATTCTTTGATGCAAAGAATTAATCAGCTCTCAACTACCAGCAGGGAAAGGCTACCACATTTCAGCAGTTTCTTTCAAGTCTTATTTCTTTCCTCCTCCATGTCACACCATTCGTGCTACCCATAAATGGACATACAATTCCTTTGCTCTTTCTACCACAATGCTGGCCTCTCTTCTGCCTCACAAACTTTTATGTATCCTCTTAGACCTAATTCAAACATCACCTTCTCAATAAAGTCTTCCTCAAATCACTCTCCAAAGCAGAATCGATGACAATCTTAGTACACCAGCTACATCAGTTATGCCACTAATCACATCTGGAGCTAGTTTTAAACATTCTTATTTGTTCCCAGTGGGAAGTCCCAGGGGCAGAAATTCTCCTATAAGTCTGTATCAACCAGAACCAAGTAAAATGCCAAGCACAGAGTAGGTGTACCACACATAATTAATAAATGAGGAATGTGTAATTGTGTACCTAGAACAAGTAATTTTAATGAAACAATGTTTTTTCTAGGCATTCAAAAAAGTCAAACTGGCAACTAAGGTTTGGTTTCAAATTGTGTATATTTGAATCATGTATCATCTCCTTGACAAAAGCAAAGGTGCAAACCCACTAGACTATATACCATGTGGTGAACATCATGAGGTGCAAGACTGCCCAATGGGGCAGCAGTTCAGCCAACTAACCAGATGAAACTTGCCCACCTGGACATGAACTTAGAACCAGAGCAGTTCAGAATTTCTGAAAAGTCTAGCACAAGCCTTCTTCTTTGCCTATTTAAGTAAAATTCAGCCTATTAAGTGATTTGCTCAATGCCTTACAACTAGTAGGAGAAGTCAGATCTCCCAAGTTTCAGTTGAATATACTTTCCACAGAAATAAACAGATATAAAAAAGAAAAAATTAAACCATTGTAAATTTAAGTGCTACTCCCCATCCATGAAGAAAAGGAAGGTAATACTGTGAGTGAAGTTTAACCACAAGAACATGGGGGTGATCCCTATATACTAAAGGCAGATTAACTTACTCTGTTGGATTCATCAGCGTCCTCCTCATTGATGGAGCTGGAAGGGGAGGGAGTCGCCGATTTGCTTGCAGGAGGTGAAGGAGACGTATGGGGCACACTGGCACCTCCCAAATTCAACCCCAACTGGGCACTGAGCTGAGACTGGTTGATAGTGGTGAGCTGGGCAGGAGGCATGATCCCAGAGCGAGCAGCATCTGTCATGTGGACGATGGACCTCATGATCACAGAGGGATCCTGGCGATATTGTGAAACTTGTGTGTGGCTCTGATCCTAAAGGGGAAACAGAAATGGGAAACTCTTAGTTTTCCCAAACATCAGTGAGCTTGCAGGGGTTGAGGAAGGGGGTCAAAAGGTACCAACTTGCAGTTACAAAATAAATACATCATTGCATTGCATGGTTGTTCAGTTATTAAGTCATATTCGACTCTTTGCAACCCCAGGGACTGTAGCCTGCTGGGCTCCTCTGTTCATGGGATTTCCCAGGCAAGAATCCTAGAGTGTGCTACCATTTCCTGCTCCAGGGGATCTTCTTGACCCAGGGATCAAACTTTGCATCTCCTACAGGTGTCTCCTGCATTGCAGGCAGATTCTTTACCGCTGAGCCACCAGGGAAGCCCTAAATACATCATAGGGATGGAATACACAGCTTGGTGGCTGTAGGTAATGATATTCTATGACATATTTGAAAGTTGCTAAGAGAGTAGATCATAAAGTCTCCATCACAAGAAAAAGAAAAACCATTTTTTTTTGTAACTGTAGGATGACAAATGTTAATTACAATTACTGTGGTGATAATTCTGGAATATATACAAATATCCAATCATTACGTTGTACACCTGAAACTAATATGTCAATTAATACCTCAATTAAAAAGATCAATGAACTTAAACTTCAGCAGCTCCTTAGATAGGTTTGACTTGCTCCAATTTTGTTAGATCTGATTTATTGTACGATAATGGTCTCTATTAATTTATTAACTAGAAGGACTCATGCTAGAAAGCTGAAAGGTCAAAAGCACAAAGCCCAAATTATCCAGCCTCAACTATTACACTGTAGAACTGTCTTGTGCTAGTGTGCACGCGTGCTGTCGTGTCTGACTCTTGGCAACCTCAGGGACTAGCCCACCAGGCTCCTCCATCCATGGGATTTTTCAGGCAAGAATACTGGAGTGGGTTGCCATGTCCTCCTCCAAGGGATCTTCCTGCCCAGGGATCTCCTGCATTGGCAGGCAGATTTCTCTACCACTAGGTCACCAGGGAAGCCTAGAACTATCACTGGATGACTTACCTAAGGGAAAAATAAAGGACTATTAGCAAGGGGAAGAGAAATATCCACCTCTTGCTCCTTACTGAGGAAACTGATGACAAGGAAAGGGGTGATGCCGAGGTCTCAGCCTTTCAGGCTCACCGACTCATTGGCCATCCTTCTTCTGCACAGTACTGGCTCAATTATCTTTTCTCTAGCTTTGCAAAAAGGGGAGAAGCTGTTCTCTATTTTATCCTCCCAGGCATGCATTTAGAAAGGATGGGCTAGAGAAACACGGAGCAAGCATCTGTTTGCTTCAGGGCACCCTCTCTGTAAAACCCTCTGTGGTTAACCAGAGGATCAATCCAATTCTGAATTACATTGTCATTGGCATCTGGAAGTCATTCCATGTCTTTAGGATTGGATATCACTTTTTTCATCTTAAATCTGCTTTGTTTTCTTTTGCTTAACCCATCCTGATTTAATGTATTAATAAATTGTTAAAAATAAGTATAAGGGGGAAGTAGAGACCATCAGAATTAGCTCCTCTGAAAATTACTGCTAACACTTCAAAAGTAGCCTTCTCTGTTTTGAGGAGGCATAGAAAAGGATTTAGATTTGCTTCTTCTCGTTCCAAAGAATACAAAAATGAAGACATGCTTTTCAAATGACTTTGTTTAAACTTGTCATTTAGAGTGAGCCTGTGATTTTCTTGAAACCAAATTCTCTTGACTCAGAGTGACCCAGAATCTAATTTTATACATAACCCTATAAATTCTTCTTTTCAATATTTCTGATAAAGCTTATTTTGCTCTTTAAAGAAACAACTGAATTGTAAATATTATAATGCCACTAATGCAGAAGCCAAGAGCTATCAATAGGAAATGAGTTGAATAAATTATGATCGATCATGCTACAAAGTATTATGAACCTTTTTAAAATAATGAATTAGATTTATGTGTATTGACTTAGAGAAGAGTTTCTTCATTTTGGCTCTAATGACATTTTGGACCAGATAATTCTTTTGCTGTGGTGGTTGTCCTTTGCACTGCAGGATGTTAACAGTAACCCTAGCCTCCCTAGTGTATGTGTGTTAGTTGCTCAGTCATATCCAGTTCTTTGTGACCACTTGAACTGTAGCCCACCAGGCTCCTCTGTCCATGGAATTCTCCAGGCAGGAATATTGGAGTGCGTTGCCATTCTCTTCTCCAGGGAATCTTCCCAACCCAGGAATCAAACTTGGAGATTTCAATAGCAACCTCCTTCCCTTCACCAGTCATGACAATCAAAAATGTCTCCAGACATTGCCCCATGGAGGGCAAACTTGCTTTCAGTTCTAGAGAGCCACTAATCTAGAGTGATATGCAAGATATAGCAAGTGGAAAACCAGGTTGCAAAACAGTTATAGAGTATAGCCCACTCTTTGTTTTTTTTGTTTTTTTTAAATGTTTAGGGACTTCTGTGGTGATCCAGTGGATAAGAATCTACCTTCCAATGCAGGGGATGTAGGTTTGATCCCTAGTCGGGGAACTAAGATTCCACATTGTAGCATCACAACTAGAGAGAAGCTCATCTGCAGCAAAGGAAGATCCCACACACCGTGACTAAGCCTGGACGCAACCAAATAAATAAAATTTTTTTTTTTTTACATATGTCAGAAGTTTATTCAGTTGAAAATAAAACACTAAAAGAAGACTAAGGCTCAAAAATTTAAACCTTAAGACAGAAGAATAAAATCCACAAACGTTAGGCACAGTCCTTAAAAACTAAACTAAATAAGTTACAACTGGGCAAAGAGGAAACCTGAGGTTGAAAGCAGAACCATGTCTTAAAGGGAGAATCAAAGTGGAAATTCACATATGCCAGATCTGGTTTGGGAACCTATCACAAGAAATTCTCATGTATAATACAATATTGACTAACACCTACTGAATGCTTACAATGCACCAGGTACAATTCTAAGCCTTGGATTTGACAAAAAGTGTAAACAGTAGTTAAATTATACTGGATTGAACTGGAGGGGTAAGGAGGGGAGCACCTTAACTCTTCCCATTCACAAAAACACGAAACAAAACAAACAGAAACTACAACACTATAGTTAGGAAAATCCAAAACCAAGAGACAAAAATACTTAAAAGTGTCTGTGGCTAGTTGCCAGGGTTTAATAGAAAATATACATATTTTCCATTCATCATTTTTGAGTTATCAAATTCCTATGGAATCCTGGAAAAAGGTGCTGCACATTTCAGAGCAACCCCAACTCTTTTTGTCTCACTAACAATACACTCTGCAAATACTACATTCTCCTTGGAGGATTCCTTCTACAGCCTGGTATCACAAAAGTGGATTTCACATTATCAGCGTGTCTTAATTTCTTTTTATTGGCACTCTTCACACATTTAGCTATTTCTCTTCAAAAATCTGAGCAGACTGTCCACTCTTCCATGTTCTTTTAAAGTTCGACCGCTGCTTACTGATGTTTTCCAGCCCGCCACAACTGGGAATTATGCTATCTTTTTCTTAACTTTAGTCTCCAAACACATCTTTCAGAGGCTTTTCAAAGGTCCTTTCAGACTTCTTTGAATCTAACTATTTAAAAATATTTGCAGGCAACTCCAGAGTATTTTAATTCCATTGGTAAAATAATTAGTTAACTGGCATGACCAAGAAATATCAGGATATAATTTACACAGCCTTCTCATTAACCAGGAAGTCACTTTGCTTTCTTTACTCCCAGGCCCATGAACATCAGCACTTATAGATACTTGATAAGTGCATCCCAGATGTACAATATTTCAGAAGAATCTCATGGTCACACAGAAGGCCATGGGATTGGATTTTCTGGCTTTGTCCACTCTTCCTGAATTCCACCTGCAATTTGTGCATTTATGATGGACCTGGTTGCCTAAGAGTTCCTGTTGACAAACAGCCAAGGTTCATGAACAAGGAACATTGACTGTGTGTTTCCTCGGATCTGGGACCTGTGCTGAGCTTAGTATGCACCTTCCAATTCAATCTTCTAAATGACTTCCTGAATGAGATACTATTGTACCTATTCTTGGATAAGAAGGATCCCCTAAGCCACAGAGGTAGCTGGGGTGATTGATGGAGAAATCGAACTGTAAGGCCCATGGACAGAGGAGCCTGGCAGGCTACAGTCCATGGGGTGGCAAAAGAGTCAGACTTGACTTAGCAACTGAACAACAACACAACAAAGGAGACACACTGCCACAGCTGGTGGAAGTTTGTACTGAGAGTAAGCAATGAATGGGCTCTGAACTCTGTGCCATCACCGTTCTCCTTTAACAAAAGCAACTCCATTTTTATTTGTTTTATATAAATTGAGATTCATTTCACTAAAAAAAGGGGGGTGGTGGTTTCTGAAGTGAGGACAATGTGAAAACCACTGCCAAAGCAGACTGGTGGTGGTGGGGCCAAGATCTTGCCAAAACTTAGAGCCATGCACGTGGTCTTCAAATTCAAAAAATGCTGGCCACCTTTCTTATCTCCCACAGCACCATACACCAAGGACCTCTAAAATATCGTCAGGTAACCTGTGAACCACATAATCAATGCAACAAAATGTGCTAGCATCTACCATGGTCCATTGTTACCTGATAATAACTTCCTATGTGTGAGGATTATAGTATAAGAAGATTAATGGTCACAGTATCTCTTTAGAGATTCAAGTTCCTTTAGGGTCACCAATTATTAACAACCTCTTTGGGGGAACCTCACCAGGTTCCACTGAACAGTTCCACTCATTTTCTATTTCAAAAAGTAACCTTAAAAAAAACCTCCTGTGACCTTAGGATTTCCACTTAAGAAGAAAAATCTGTCAGCTCAGTTGAAAAATATTTATTGAGCACTTACTATGTGCCAGGCCAGAAACACCAATATACCAAGGCTCATATCTTCCAAAACTAGAAAATTACCATGTGATTCTTTTAAATATGACTCTATTTAGACAAAATTTAGAATGGACTAATGAATTTGTTAATATTATAAAAAAGTGTAGGCAAGAATAATTCATATATATTTCTCCAAAATAGCTCACCATTTTTCCTAGTAGTAATGAATGACATGAGAGAGCTTTCCTGATGGTTCAGTCAGTAAAGAATCTGCATGCAATGCAGGAGATGTGGGTTCAATTCTTGGGATGGGAAGAACCCCTGGGGAAGGAAATGGCAACTCACTCTAGTATTTTTGCCTGGGAAATACCATAGACAGAGGAGTCTGGTGGGCTACAGTCCATGGGGTAGCAAAACAGTCAGATATAAATTAGCAACTAACCCACCACCACCACCACCACCAATGACATGAGATGGAAATGTATAACCATGGATAGAGCCCTAAGAAATTTAATGTATTTTTGTAAATCATTAATCTTACTTATTAAAATTAAGCATTGAAACATTTACCAATGATCACTGAAAGGCAAGGCTGGGTTATAAGAGATGTTATTATCACATCCAACAAGAAGGACTGAAGGCTGGTAGCTTTTTTGACTCTTCATACAATTATGTTTTATTTGGAGAGTTCACTTGTATCATTTCCTAAATTGTTCATCATTGGAAGGAAACTCCTTCTTTCTTCTTATCTCACTCTGTCTTCTAACAGAAAATATTAGATAAGAATTTGTCAACCTCAGCAGTATTGACATTTTGGACTGGATAATTCTTTGATGGGCAGATGCATAAACCCTTTGCTTGCAATGCATCTTGAGCACTGTAATTGCTTAATAGCATCTCTGGTCTCTATCCACTGGGTGCCAGTAACCTCCCCTCCCCACCAAGCTGTGACATCCAAATGTCTCCAGACATGGCAAAGTTCCCTGACAGACAAAATCTGCAATGCCCCATTTGAAAATCATTTTATTAGAGAAATAAAACAGAAATCATCTTCTTGTGGGGGAAGAAAAGAGGGTGTCCAAAATTAGGTGTGCAAAATTAGATTTTATGCACACATGTTCTGTGAAAATAGAACGTGTGCATAAAAAAGATTCAAACTGAGACTGCTCTATCACCACACATCGACTCAGCTCAGTTCTTCAACCAACGCCACTCATCCTTCAAGACCCCCGGACCCGCTGGGGCTGGACCCCAGCATGAGTAACAGTGAGGAAACCTAGACTCACCCACCAGAAAACCACACAAGCCTTTCCATCCAGGAAACTTCGACAAACCACGCATCCGACCCCTCCCATAGAGAGGAATCCCCACAATAAAGGGACAACACAGCAAGATAAACAAGATGAAAAGGCAGAGAAATACCCAGCAAGTAAAGGAACAGGATAAATACCCGCTAGACCAAACAAAAGACGAAGAGATAGGAAGTCTACCTGACAAAGAATTCCGAATAATGATAGTGAAAATGATCCAAAACCTGGAAAATAAGTTGGAGTTGCAGCTCAATAACCTGCAGGCAAGGATTGAGAAGATGCAGGTAAGCTTTAACAAGGACTTAGAAGAAATGAAAAAGAGACAAAATACAATGAATAATGCAATAAATGAGATCAAAAACACCCTGGAGGGAACCAACAGTAGAATAACAGAGATAGAAGACAGAATAAGTGAGGTAGAAGACAGAATGGCAGAAATAAATGAAACAGAAAGGAAAAATGAAAAAAGAATTAAAAGAAATGAAGGCAATCTTAGAGACCTCTGGGACAATATTAAACGCACCAATATTCGAATCATAGGAGTCCCAGAAGAAGAAGACAAAAAGAAAGACCATCAGAAAATTCTTGAAGAGATAATTGTAGAAAACTTCCCTAAATTGGGGAAGCAAATAGCCACTCAGGTCCAAGAAACACAGAGAATCCCAAATAGAATGAACCCCAAGCGGGACACCCCAAGACACATATTAATCAAATTGGCAAATATCAAATACAAAGACCAAATATTAAAAGCAGCAAGGGAGAAGCAAAAGATAACTCACAAGGGGAATCCCATAAGGATAACAGCTGATCTCTCAACAGAAACGCTTCAGGCCAGAAGGGAATGGCAAAACATACTTAAAGTCATGGAAGAAAACAATCTACAACCCCGACTACTGTACCCAGCAAGGATCTCATTCAAATTTGAAGGAGAATTCAAAATTTTCTCAGACAAGCAGAAACTGAGAGAATTCAGCAACACCAAACCAGCCCTCCAACGAATGCTAAAGGAACTTGCCTAGATAGGAAACACCGATGGGATAGATAATCTGGAACCCAAAACAATAAAATAAATGGCAGCGAGATCATACTTATCAATAATTACCTTAAATGTAAACGGGCTGAATGCCCCAACCAAAAGACAAAAATTGGCCGATTGGATACAGAAACAAGACCCCTATATATGTTGTCTACAAGAGACCCACCTCAAACCTAGGGACACATATAGACTGAAAGTTAAAGGCTGGAAAAAGATATTCCATGCAAATAAAGACCAAAAGAAAGCAGGAGTGGCAATACTCATATCTGATAAAGTAGACTTTAAAATAAAGGCAGTGAAAAGAGATAAAGATGGACATTACATAATGATCAAAGGATCAATCGAGGAAGAAGAAATAACAATTATAAATATTTATGCACCTAACATAGGAGCTCCACAATATGTAAGGCAAATGCTAACAAATATGAAAGGGGAAATCAACAACAACACAATAATAGCAGGAGACTTTAATACACCACTCACACCAATGGATAGATCAACTAGACAGAAAAGTAACAAGGAAATTCAAACTTTAAATGAAACAATAGACCAACTAGACCTAATTGATATCTATAGGTCATTCCACCCCAAAACAAGGAATTTCACCTTTTTCTCAAGTGCACACGGGACCTTCTCCAGGATAGATCACATCCTGGGCCATAAATCTAACCTTGATAAATACAAAAATATTGAAATCATCCCAAGCATCTTTTCTGACCACAATGCAGTGAGATTAGATATCAACTACAGGAGAAAACCTCTCAAAACTTCCAACATATGGAGGCTCAACAACACACTGCTGAATAACCAACAAATCGCAGAAGAAATTAAAAATGAAATTCAGTTATGCATGGAAACGAATGAAAATGAAAACACAACAGCTCAAAACCTATGGGACACTGTGAAAGCAATGCTAAGGGGAAAGTTCATAGCAATACAAGCTCACCTCAGGAAACAAGAAAAAAATCAAATAAATGACCTTACTTTACACCTAAAGCAACTAGAAAGGGAAGAGATGCAGAAACCCAGGTCTAGTAGAAGGAAAGAAATCTTAAAGATCAGGGCAGAAATAAATGCAAAGGAATCAAAAGTGACCATAGCAAAAATCAACCAAGCCAAAAGCTGGTTCTTTGAGAAGATAAATAAAATTGACAAACCATTAGCCAGACTCATCAAGAAACAAAGGGAGAAGAACCAAATCAACAGAATTAGAAATGAAAACGGAGAGATCACAACAGAAAACACAGAAATACAAAGGATCATAAGAGACTATTATCAGCAATTATATGCAAATAAACTGGACAATTTGGATGAAATGGACAAATTCCTAGAAAAGTATAACTTTCCAAGACTAAACCAGGAAGAGATAGATAATATTAATAGACCCATCACAAGCACGGAAATTGAAACCGTAATCAGAAATCTTCCAAAAAACAAAAGCCCAGGACCAGATGGCTTCACAGCTGAATTCTACCAAAAATTTAGAGAAGAGCTAACACCTATTCTACTCAAACTCTTCCAGAAAATTGCAGACGAAGGTAAACTTCCAAACTCATTCTATGAGGCCTCCATCACCCTAATTCCAAAACCCGGCAAAGATGCCACAAAAAAAGAAAACTACAGGCCAATATCACTGATGAACTTAGATGCAAAAATCCTCAACAAAATTCTAGCAAATAGAATCCAACAACACATCAAAAAGATCATACATCATGATCAAGTAGGCTTTATCCCAGGGATGCAAGGATTCTTCAATATTCGTAAATCGATCAATGTAATACACCACATTAACAAATTGAAAAATAAAAATCACATGATTATCTCAATAGATGCAGAGAAAGCCTTTGACAAAATTCAACATCCATTTATGATAAAAACCCTCCAAAAAGTAGGAATAGAAGGAACATACCTCAACATAATAAAAGCTATATATGACAAACCCACAGCAAACATTATCCTCAATGGTGAAAAGCTGGAAGCATTCCCCCTGAAGTCTGAACAAGACAAGGATGCCCACTCTCACCACTACTTTTCAACATAGTTTTGGAAGTCTTGGCCACAGCAATCAGAGCAGATAAAGAAATCAAAGGAATCCAGATTGGAAAAGAAGAAGTAAAACTCTCTCTGTTTGCAGATGACATGATCCTCTATATTGAAAACCCTAAAGACTCTACGAGAAAATTACTAGAGCTAATCAGTGAATATAGCAAAGTTTCAGGAT